>CM065597.1:112802355-113087545 GCA_033119425.1 Bufotes viridis | reverse complement strand
CTGAAACCACTGATTTATGGTCATGCTATTTTGGCCATTGAATTTCACCCCAGAACAAAATATATCCTTTGCAGGACACTATGATATTTGGCTAGCCACAGCTGAAACCACTGATTTATGGAATTGCTATTTTGGCAATTGAATTTCACCCCAGAACAAAATATATGTTTTGGCGGACACTATTATAGTTTGCCAGCCACAGCTGAAACCACTGATTTATGGTATTGCTATTTTGGCAATTGAATTTCACCCCAGAACAAAATATACCCTGTAACGGACAGATTTAAACTAGGCCTGCAACAGCTGGAACACCAGATTCAGGGTATTGCTATTCTGGCAATTGAATTTCACCCCAGAACAAAATATATCCTTTGCAGGACACTATAAAACTTGGCCAGACACAGCTGAAACCACTGATTTATGGTATTGCTATTTTGGCAATTGAATTTCACCCTAGAACAAAATATATGTTTTGGCGGACACTATTATAGTTTGCCAGCCAGAGCTGAAACCAATGATTTATAGTATTGCTATTATGGCAATTGAGTTTCACCCCAGAACAAATTATATCCTTTGCTGGACACTATGAAACTTGGCCAGCCACAGCTGAAACCACTGATTTATGGTATTGCTATTTTGGCAATTGAATTTCACCCCTGAAGAAAACATATGTTTTGGCGGACACTATTATAGTTTGCCAGCCAGAGCTGAAACCACTGATTTACGCTATTGCTATTTTGGCAATTGAATTTCACCCCAGAACAAAATATATCCGTTGCAGGACACTATGAAACTTGGCCAGCCACAGCTGAAACCCGTGATTTATGATATTGCTATTTTGGCAATTGAATTTTACCCCAGAACAAAATATATGTTTTGACGGACACTATTATAGTTTGCCAGCCAGAGCTGAAACCAATGATTTATGGTATTGCTATTTTGGCAATTGAATTTCACCCCAGAACAAAATATATCCTTTGCAGGACACTATGAAACTTGGCCAGCCAGAGCTGGAACCACTGATTTATGGTATTGTTATTTTGACAATTGAATTTCACCCCTGAACAAAACATATGTTTTGGCGGACACTATTATAGTTTGCCAGCCAGAGCTGAAACCACTGATTTATGCTATTGCTATTTTGGCAATTGAATTTCACCCCAGAACAAAATATCTCCTTTGCAGGACACTATGAAACTTGGCCAGCCACAGCTGAAACCACTGATTTTTGGTATTGCTATTTTGGCAATTGAATTTAACCCCAGAACAAAATATACCCTGTTATGGACAGATTTAAACTAGGCCTGCAACAGCTGGAACACCAGATTCAGGGTATTGCTATTTTGGCAACTGAATTTCATCCCAGAACAAAATATATCGTTTGCAGGACTTTATGAAACTTGGCCAGACACAGCTGAAACCACTGATTTATGGTATTTTGGCAATTGAATTTCACCACAGAACAAAATATATCCTTTGCATTACACTATGAAACTTGGCCAGCCAGAGCTGAAACCACTCATCTATGGTATTGCTATTTTGGCAATTGAATTTCACCCCAGAACAAAATATACCCTGTTACGGACAGATTTAAACTAGGCCTGCAACAGCTGGAACACCAGATTCAGGGTATTGCTATTTTGGCAATTGAATTTCACCCCAGAACAAAATATATCCTTTTCAGGACACTATGAAACTTGGTCAGCCACAGCTGAAACCACTGATTTATGGTATTGCTATTTTGGCAATTGAATTTAACCTCAGAACAAAATATATGTTTTGGCTGACACTATTATAGTTTACCAGCAAGAGCTTAAACCACTGATTTATGGTATTGCTATTTTGACAATTGAATTTCACCCCAGAACAAAATATATGTTTTGACGGACACTATTATAGTTTGCCAGCCAGAGCTGAAACCACTGATTTATGGTATTGCTATTTTGGCAATTGAATTTCACCCCAGAACAAAATATACCCTGTAACGGACAGATTTAAACTAGACCTGCAACAGCTGGAACACCAGATTCAGGGTATTACTATTTTGGCAATTGAATTTCACCCCAGAACAAAATATATCCTTTGCAGGACACTATAATACTTGGCCAGCCACAGCTGAAACCACTGATTTATGGTATTGCTATTTTGGCAATTGAATTTCACTCCAGAACAAAATGTATGTTTTGGCAGACACTATTATAATTTGCCAGCCAGAGCTGAAACCGCTCATTTATGGTATTGCTATTTTGGCAATTGAATTTTCCCCCAGAACAAAATATTCCCTGTAACGGACAGATTTAAACTAGGCCTGCAACAGCAGGAACACCAGATTCAGGGTATTGCTATTTTGGCAATTTAATTTCACCCCAGAACAAAATATATCCTTTGCAGGACACTATGAAACTTGGCCAGTTACAGCTGAAACCACTGATTTATGGTAATGCTATTTTGGCCATTGAATTTCACCCCAGAACAAAATATATCCTTTGCAGGACACTATGATATTTGGCCAGCCACAGCTGAACCCACTGATTTATGGAATTGCTATTTTGGCAATTGAATTTCACCCCACAACAAAATATATGTTTTGGTGGACACTATTATAGTTTGCCAGCCACAGCTGAAACCACTGATTTATGGTATTGCTATTTTGGCAATTGAATTTCACCCCAGAACAAAATATATCCTTTGCAGGACACTATGAAACTTGGCCAGCCACAGCTAAAACCACTGATTTATTGTATTGCTATTTTGGCAATTGAATTTCACCCCAGAACAAAATATACCCTGTTACGTACAGATTTAAACTAGGCCTGCAACAGCTGGAAATCCAGATTCAGGGTATTGCTATTTTGGCAATTGAATTTCACCCCAGAACAAAATATATCCTTTGCAGGACACTATGAAACTTGGCCAGCCACAGCTGAAACCACTGATTTATGGTATTGCTATTTTGGCAATTGAATTTCACCCCAGAACAAAATATATGTTTTGGCGGACACTATTATAGTTTGCCAGCCACAGCTGAAACCACTGAATATTGGGATTGCTATTTTGGCAATTGAATTTCATCCCAGAACAAAATATACCTGTTACGGACAGATTTAGACTAGGCCTGCAACAACTGGAACACCAGATTCAGGGTATTGCTATTCTGGCAATTGAATTTCACCCCAGAACAAAATATATCCTTTGCAGGACACCAAGAAACTTGGCCAGCCACAGCTGAAACCACTGATTTATGGTATTGCTATTTTGGCAATTGAATTTAACCCCAGAACAAAATATATGTTTTGGCGGACACTATTATAGTTTGACAGACACAGCTGAAACCACTGATTTATGGTATTGCTATTTTGGCAATTGAATTTCATCCCAGAACAAAATATCTCATTTGCAGGACACTATGAAAGTTGGCCAGACACAGCGGAAACCACTGATTTTATGGTATCGCTATTTTGGCAATTGAATTTCACCCCAGAACAAAATATATGTTTTGGCGGACACTATTATAGTTTGCCAGCCACAGCTGAAACCACAGATTTTTGGTATTGCTATTTTGGCAATTGAATTTCACCCCAGAACAAAATATACAGTGTTACAGAGACAGATATAAACTAGGCCTGCAACAGCTGGAACACCAGATTCAGGGTATTGTTATTTTTGCAATTGAATTTCACCCCAGAACAAAATATATCCTTTGCAGGACACTATGAAACTTGGCCAGCCACAGCTAAAACCACTGATTTATTGTATTGCTATTTTGGCAATTGAATTTCACCCCAGAACAAAATATACCCTGTTACGTACAGATTTAAACTAGGCCTGCAACAGCTGGAAATCCAGATTCAGGGTATTGCTATTTTGGCAATTGAATTTCACCCCAGAACAAAATATATCCTTTGCAGGACACTATGAAACTTGGCCAGCCACAGCTGAAACCACTGATTTATGGTATTGCTATTTTGGCAATTGAATTTCACCCCAGAACAAAATATATGTTTTGGCGGACACTATTATAGTTTGCCAGCCACAGCTGAAACCACTGAATATTGGGATTGCTATTTTGGCAATTGAATTTCATCCCAGAACAAAATATACCTGTTACGGACAGATTTAGACTAGGCCTGCAACAACTGGAACACCAGATTCAGGGTATTGCTATTCTGGCAATTGAATTTCACCCCAGAACAAAATATATCCTTTGCAGGACACCAAGAAACTTGGCCAGCCACAGCTGAAACCACTGATTTATGGTATTGCTATTTTGGCAATTGAATTTAACCCCAGAACAAAATATATGTTTTGGCGGACACTATTATAGTTTGACAGACACAGCTGAAACCACTGATTTATGGTATTGCTATTTTGGCAATTGAATTTCATCCCAGAACAAAATATCTCATTTGCAGGACACTATGAAAGTTGGCCAGACACAGCGGAAACCACTGATTTTATGGTATCGCTATTTTGGCAATTGAATTTCACCCCAGAACAAAATATATGTTTTGGCGGACACTATTATAGTTTGCCAGCCACAGCTGAAACCACAGATTTTTGGTATTGCTATTTTGGCAATTGAATTTCACCCCAGAACAAAATATACAGTGTTACAGAGACAGATATAAACTAGGCCTGCAACAGCTGGAACACCAGATTCAGGGTATTGTTATTTTTGCAATTGAATTTCACCCCAGAACAAAATATATCCTTTTCAGGACACTATGAAACTTGGCCAGCCACAGCGGAAACCACTGATTTATGGTATTGCTATTTTGGCAATTGAATTTCAACCCGGAACAAAATATATGTTTTGGCTGACACTATTATAGTTTACCAGCAAGAGCTGAAACCACTGATTTATGGTATTGCTATTTTGACAATTGAATTTCACCCCAGAACAAAATATACCCTGTAACGGACAGATTTAAACTAGGCCTGCAACAGCTGGAACACCAGATTCAGGGTATTGCTATTTTGGCAATTGAATTTCACGCCAGAACAAAATATATGTTTTGGCGGACACTATTATAGTTTGCCAGCCAGAGCTGAAACCACTGATTTATGGTATTGCTATTTTGGCAATTGAATTTCATCCCAGAACAAAATATCTCCTTTGCAGGATACTATGAAATTTGGCCAGCCAGAGCTGAAACCGCTCATTTATGGTATTGCTTTTTGGCAATTGAATTTCCCCAGAACAAAATATTCCCTTTAACGGACAGATTTAAACTAGGCATGCAACAGCAGGAACACCATATTCAGGGTATTGCTATTCTGGCAATTGAATTTCACCCCAGAACAAAATATATGTTTTGGCGGACTCTATTATATTTTGCCAGACACAGCTGAAACCACTGATTTATGTTATTGCTATTTTGGCAATTGAATTTCACCCCAGAATAAAATATATCCGTTGAAGGACACTATGAAACTTGGCCAGCCACAGCTGAAACCCGTGATTTATGATATTGCTATTTTGGCAATTGAATTTCACCCCAGAACAAAATATATGTTTTGGCGGACACTATTATAGTTTGCCAGCCAGAGCTGAAACCAATGATTTATGGTATTGCTATTTTGGCAATTGAATTTCACCCCAGAACAAAATATATCCGTTGCAGGACACTATGAAACTTGGCCAGCCACAGCTGAAACCACTGATTTATGGTATTGCTATTTTGGCAATTGAATTTCACCCTGAACAAAACATATGTTTTGGCGGACACTATTATAGTTTGCCAGCCAGAGCTGAAACCACTGATTTATGCTATTGCTATTTTGGCAATTGAATTTCACCCCAGAACAAAATATCTCCTTTGCAGGACACTATGAAACTTGGCCAGCTACAGCCGAAACCACTGATTTATGGTAATGCTATTTTGGCCATTGAATTTCACCCCAGAACAAAATATATCCTTTGCAGGACACTATAATATTTGGCCAGCCACAGCTGAAACCACTGATTTATGGAATTGCTATTTTGGCAATTGAATTTCACCCCAGAACAAAATATATGTTTTGGCGGACACTATTATAGTTTGCCAGCCACAGCTGAAACCACTGATTTATGGTATTGCTATTTTGGCAATTGAATTTCACCCCAGAACAAAATATACCCTGTAACGGACAGATTTAAACTAGGCCTGCAACAGCTGGAACACCAGTTTCAGGGTATTGCTATTCTGGCAATTGAATTTCACCCCAGAACAAAACATATCCTTTGCAGGACACTAGAAAACTTGGCCAGCCACAACTGAAACCACTGATTTATGGTATTGCTATTTTGGCAATTGAATTTCACTCCAGAACAAAATATATGTTTTGGCGGACACTATTATAGTTTGCCAGCCAGAGCTGAAACCGCTGATTTATGGTATTGCTATTTTGGCAATTGAATTTCATCCCAGAACAAAATATCTTCTTTGCAGGACACTATGAAATGTGGCCTGCCAGACCTGAAACCGCTCATTTATAGTATAGCTATTTTGGCAATTGAATTTCCCCCAGAACAAAATATTCCCTGTAACAGACAGATTTAAACTAGGCCTGCAACAGCAGGAACACCAGATTCAGGGTATTGCTATTCTGGCAATTGAATTTCACCCCAGAACAAAATATATCCTTTGCAGGACACTATGAAACTTGGCCAGCCACAGCTGAAACCACTGATTTATGGTATTGCTATCTTGGCAATTGAATTTCACCCCAGAACAAAATATATGTTTTGGCGGACACTATTATAGTTTGCCAGCTACAGCTGAAACCACTGATTTATGGTAATGCTATTTTGGCCATTGAATTTCACCCCAGAACAAAATATATCCTTTGCAGGACACTATGATATTTGGCAAGCCACAGCTGAAACCACTGATTTATGGTATTGCTATTTTGGCAATTGAATTTCACCCCAGAACAAAATATATGTTTTGGCGGACACAATTATAGTTTGCCAGCCAAAGCTGAAACCACTGATTTAGGGTATTGCTATTTTGGCAATTGAATTTCACCCAAGAACAAAATATACCCTGTAACGGACAGATTTAAACTAGGCCTTCAACAGCTGGAACACCTGATTTAGGGTATTGCTATTTTGGCAATTGAATTTCACCCCAGAACAAAATATATCCTTTGCAGGAGACTATAAAACTTGGCCAGCCACAGCTGAAACCACTGAATATTGGGATTGCTATTTTGGCAATTGAATTTCATCCCAGAACAAAATATACCTGTTACGGACAGATTTAGACTAGGCCTGCAACAACTGGAACACCAGATTCAGGGTATTGCTATTCTGGCAATTGAATTTCACCCCAGAACAAAATATATCCTTTGCAGGACACCAAGAAACTTGGCCAGCCACAGCTGAAACCACTGATTTATGGTATTGCTATTTTGGCAATTGAATTTAACCCCAGAACAAAATATATGTTTTGGCGGACACTATTATAGTTTGACAGACACAGCTGAAACCACTGATTTATGGTATTGCTATTTTGGCAATTGAATTTCATCCCAGAACAAAATATCTCATTTGCAGGACACTATGAAAGTTGGCCAGACACAGCGGAAACCACTGATTTTATGGTATCGCTATTTTGGCAATTGAATTTCACCCCAGAACAAAATATATGTTTTGGCGGACACTATTATAGTTTGCCAGCCACAGCTGAAACCACAGATTTTTGGTATTGCTATTTTGGCAATTGAATTTCACCCCAGAACAAAATATACAGTGTTACAGAGACAGATTTAAACTAGGCCTGCAACAGCTGGAAATCCAGATTCAGGGTATTGCTATTTTGGCAATTGAATTTCACCCCAGAACAAAATATATCCTTTGCAGGACACTATGAAACTTGGCCAGCCACAGCTGAAACCACTGATTTATGGTATTGCTATTTTGGCAATTGAATTTCACCCCAGAACAAAATATATGTTTTGGCTAACACTATTATAGTTTGCCAGCCACAGCTGAAACCACTGAATATTGGGATTGCTATTTTGGCAATTTAATTTCATCCCAGAACAAAATATACCTGTTACGGACAGATTTAGACTAGGCCTGCAACAACTGGAACACCAGATTCAGGGTATTGCTATTCTGGCAATTGAATTTCACCCCAGAACAAAATATATCCTTTGCAGGACACCAAGAAACTTGGCCAGCCACAGCTGAAACCACTGATTTATGGTATTGCTATTTTGGCAATTGAATTTAACCCCAGAACAAAATATATGTTTTGGCGGACACTATTATAGTTTGACAGACACAGCTGAAACCACTGATTTATGGTATTGCTATTTTGGCAATTGAATTTCATCCCAGAACAAAATATCTCATTTGCAGGACACTATGAAAGTTGGCCAGACACAGCGGAAACCACTGATTTTATGGTATCGCTATTTTGGCAATTGAATTTCACCCCAGAACAAAATATATGTTTTGGCGGACACTATTATAGTTTGCCAGCCACAGCTGAAACCACAGATTTTTGGTATTGCTATTTTGGCAATTGAATTTCACCCCAGAACAAAATATACAGTGTTACAGAGACAGATATAAACTAGGCCTGCAACAGCTGGAACACCAGATTCAGGGTATTGTTATTTTTGCAATTGAATTTCACCCCAGAACAAAATATATCCTTTTCAGGACACTATGAAACTTGGCCAGCCACAGCTGAAACCACTGATTTATGGTATTGCTATTTTGGCAATTGAATTTCAACCCGGAACAAAATATATGTTTTGGCTGACACTATTATAGTTTACCAGCAAGAGCTGAAACCACTGATTTATGGTATTGCTATTTTGACAATTGAATTTCACCCCAGAACAAAATATACCCTGTAACGGACAGATTTAAACTAGGCCTGCAACAGCTGGAACACCAGATTCAGGGTATTGCTATTTTGGCAATTGAATTTCACGCCAGAACAAAATATATGTTTTGGCGGACACTATTATAGTTTGCCAGCCAGAGCTGAAACCACTGATTTATGGTATTGCTATTTTGGCAATTGAATTTCATCCCAGAACAAAATATCTCCTTTGCAGGATACTATGAAATTTGGCCAGCCAGAGCTGAAACCGCTCATTTATGGTATTGCTTTTTGGCAATTGAATTTCCCCCAGAACAAAATATTCCCTTTAACGGACAGATTTAAACTAGGCATGCAACAGCAGGAACACCATATTCAGGGTATTGCTATTCTGGCAATTGAATTTCACCCCAGAACAAAATATATGTTTTGGCGGACTCTATTATATTTTGCCAGACACAGCTGAAACCACTGATTTATGTTATTGCTATTTTGGCAATTGAATTTCACCCCAGAATAAAATATATCCGTTGAAGGACACTATGAAACTTGGCCAGCCACAGCTGAAACCCGTGATTTATGATATTGCTATTTTGGCAATTGAATTTCACCCCAGAACAAAATATATGTTTTGGCGGACACTATTATAGTTTGCCAGCCAGAGCTGAAACCAATGATTTATGGTATTGCTATTTTGGCAATTGAATTTCACCCCAGAACAAAATATATCCGTTGCAGGACACTATGAAACTTGGCCAGCCACAGCTGAAACCACTGATTTATGGTATTGCTATTTTGGCAATTGAATTTCACCCCTGAACAAAACATATGTTTTGGCGGACACTATTATAGTTTGCCAGCCAGAGCTGAAACCACTGATTTATGCTATTGCTATTTTGGCAATTGAATTTCACCCCAGAACAAAATATCTCCTTTGCAGGACACTATGAAACTTGGCCAGCTACAGCCGAAACCACTGATTTATGGTAATGCTATTTTGGCCATTGAATTTCACCCCAGAACAAAATATATCCTTTGCAGGACACTATAATATTTGGCCAGCCACAGCTGAAACCACTGATTTATGGAATTGCTATTTTGGCAATTGAATTTCACCCCAGAACAAAATATATGTTTTGGCGGACACTATTATAGTTTGCCAGCCACAGCTGAAACCACTGATTTATGGTATTGCTATTTTGGCAATTGAATTTCACCCCAGAACAAAATATACCCTGTAACGGACAGATTTAAACTAGGCCTGCAACAGCTGGAACACCAGTTTCAGGGTATTGCTATTCTGGCAATTGAATTTCACCCCAGAACAAAACATATCCTTTGCAGGACACTAGAAAACTTGGCCAGCCACAACTGAAACCACTGATTTATGGTATTGCTATTTTGGCAATTGAATTTCACTCCAGAACAAAATATATGTTTTGGCGGACACTATTATAGTTTGCCAGCCAGAGCTGAAACCGCTGATTTATGGTATTGCTATTTTGGCAATTGAATTTCATCCCAGAACAAAATATCTTCTTTGCAGGACACTATGAAATGTGGCCTGCCAGACCTGAAACCGCTCATTTATAGTATAGCTATTTTGGCAATTGAATTTCCCCCAGAACAAAATATTCCCTGTAACAGACAGATTTAAACTAGGCCTGCAACAGCAGGAACACCAGATTCAGGGTATTGCTATTCTGGCAATTGAATTTCACCCCAGAACAAAATATATCCTTTGCAGGACACTATGAAACTTGGCCAGCCACAGCTGAAACCACTGATTTATGGTATTGCTATCTTGGCAATTGAATTTCACCCCAGAACAAAATATATGTTTTGGCGGACACTATTATAGTTTGCCAGCTACAGCTGAAACCACTGATTTATGGTAATGCTATTTTGGCCATTGAATTTCACCCCAGAACAAAATATATCCTTTGCAGGACACTATGATATTTGGCAAGCCACAGCTGAAACCACTGATTTATGGTATTGCTATTTTGGCAATTGAATTTCACCCCAGAACAAAATATATGTTTTGGCGGACACTATTATAGTTTGACAGCCAAAGCTGAAACCACTGATTTAGGGTATTGCTATTTTGGCAATTGAATTTCACCCAAGAACAAAATATACCCTGTAACGGACAGATTTAAACTAGGCCTTCAACAGCTGGAACACCAGATTTAGGGTATTGCTATTTTGGCAATTGAATTTCACCCCAGAACAAAATATATCCTTTGCAGGAGACTATAAAACTTGGCCAGCCACAGCTGAAACCACTGAATATTGGGATTGCTATTTTGGCAATTGAATTTCATCCCAGAACAAAATATACCTGTTACGGACAGATTTAGACTAGGCCTGCAACAACTGGAACACCAGATTCAGGGTATTGCTATTCTGGCAATTGAATTTCACCCCAGAACAAAATATATCCTTTGCAGGACACCAAGAAACTTGGCCAGCCACAGCTGAAACCACTGATTTATGGTATTGCTATTTTGGCAATTGAATTTAACCCCAGAACAAAATATATGTTTTGGCGGACACTATTATAGTTTGACAGACACAGCTGAAACCACTGATTTATGGTATTGCTATTTTGGCAATTGAATTTCATCCCAGAACAAAATATCTCATTTGCAGGACACTATGAAAGTTGGCCAGACACAGCGGAAACCACTGATTTTATGGTATCGCTATTTTGGCAATTGAATTTCACCCCAGAACAAAATATATGTTTTGGCGGACACTATTATAGTTTGCCAGCCACAGCTGAAACCACAGATTTTTGGTATTGCTATTTTGGCAATTGAATTTCACCCCAGAACAAAATATACAGTGTTACAGAGACAGATATAAACTAGGCCTGCAACAGCTGGAACACCAGATTCAGGGTATTGTTATTTTTGCAATTGAATTTCACCCCAGAACAAAATATATCCTTTGCAGGACACTATGAAACTTGGCCAGCCACAGCTAAAACCACTGATTTATTGTATTGCTATTTTGGCAATTGAATTTCACCCCAGAACAAAATATACCCTGTTACGTACAGATTTAAACTAGGCCTGCAACAGCTGGAAATCCAGATTCAGGGTATTGCTATTTTGGCAATTGAATTTCACCCCAGAACAAAATATATCCTTTGCAGGACACTATGAAACTTGGCCAGCCACAGCTGAAACCACTGATTTATGGTATTGCTATTTTGGCAATTGAATTTCACCCCAGAACAAAATATATGTTTTGGCGGACACTATTATAGTTTGCCAGCCACAGCTGAAACCACTGAATATTGGGATTGCTATTTTGGCAATTGAATTTCATCCCAGAACAAAATATACCTGTTACGGACAGATTTAGACTAGGCCTGCAACAACTGGAACACCAGATTCAGGGTATTGCTATTCTGGCAATTGAATTTCACCCCAGAACAAAATATATCCTTTGCAGGACACCAAGAAACTTGGCCAGCCACAGCTGAAACCACTGATTTATGGTATTGCTATTTTGGCAATTGAATTTAACCCCAGAACAAAATATATGTTTTGGCGGACACTATTATAGTTTGACAGACACAGCTGAAACCACTGATTTATGGTATTGCTATTTTGGCAATTGAATTTCATCCCAGAACAAAATATCTCATTTGCAGGACACTATGAAAGTTGGCCAGACACAGCGGAAACCACTGATTTTATGGTATCGCTATTTTGGCAATTGAATTTCACCCCAGAACAAAATATATGTTTTGGCGGACACTATTATAGTTTGCCAGCCACAGCTGAAACCACAGATTTTTGGTATTGCTATTTTGGCAATTGAATTTCACCCCAGAACAAAATATACAGTGTTACAGAGACAGATATAAACTAGGCCTGCAACAGCTGGAACACCAGATTCAGGGTATTGTTATTTTTGCAATTGAATTTCACCCCAGAACAAAATATATCCTTTTCAGGACACTATGAAACTTGGCCAGCCACAGCGGAAACCACTGATTTATGGTATTGCTATTTTGGCAATTGAATTTCAACCCGGAACAAAATATATGTTTTGGCTGACACTATTATAGTTTACCAGCAAGAGCTGAAACCACTGATTTATGGTATTGCTATTTTGACAATTGAATTTCACCCCAGAACAAAATATACCCTGTAACGGACAGATTTAAACTAGGCCTGCAACAGCTGGAACACCAGATTCAGGGTATTGCTATTTTGGCAATTGAATTTCACGCCAGAACAAAATATATGTTTTGGCGGACACTATTATAGTTTGCCAGCCAGAGCTGAAACCACTGATTTATGGTATTGCTATTTTGGCAATTGAATTTCATCCCAGAACAAAATATCTCCTTTGCAGGATACTATGAAATTTGGCCAGCCAGAGCTGAAACCGCTCATTTATGGTATTGCTTTTTTGGCAATTGAATTTCCCCCAGAACAAAATATTCCCTTTAACGGACAGATTTAAACTAGGCATGCAACAGCAGGAACACCATATTCAGGGTATTGCTATTCTGGCAATTGAATTTCACCCCAGAACAAAATATATGTTTTGGCGGACTCTATTATATTTTGCCAGACACAGCTGAAACCACTGATTTATGTTATTGCTATTTTGGCAATTGAATTTCACCCCAGAATAAAATATATCCGTTGAAGGACACTATGAAACTTGGCCAGCCACAGCTGAAACCCGTGATTTATGATATTGCTATTTTGGCAATTGAATTTCACCCCAGAACAAAATATATGTTTTGGCGGACACTATTATAGTTTGCCAGCCAGAGCTGAAACCAATGATTTATGGTATTGCTATTTTGGCAATTGAATTTCACCCCAGAACAAAATATATCCGTTGCAGGACACTATGAAACTTGGCCAGCCACAGCTGAAACCACTGATTTATGGTATTGCTATTTTGGCAATTGAATTTCACCCCTGAACAAAACATATGTTTTGGCGGACACTATTATAGTTTGCCAGCCAGAGCTGAAACCACTGATTTATGCTATTGCTATTTTGGCAATTGAATTTCACCCCAGAACAAAATATCTCCTTTGCAGGACACTATGAAACTTGGCCAGCTACAGCCGAAACCACTGATTTATGGTAATGCTATTTTGGCCATTGAATTTCACCCCAGAACAAAATATATCCTTTGCAGGACACTATAATATTTGGCCAGCCACAGCTGAAACCACTGATTTATGGAATTGCTATTTTGGCAATTGAATTTCACCCCAGAACAAAATATATGTTTTGGCGGACACTATTATAGTTTGCCAGCCACAGCTGAAACCACTGATTTATGGTATTGCTATTTTGGCAATTGAATTTCACCCCAGAACAAAATATACCCTGTAACGGACAGATTTAAACTAGGCCTGCAACAGCTGGAACACCAGTTTCAGGGTATTGCTATTCTGGCAATTGAATTTCACCCCAGAACAAAATATATGTTTTGGCGGACACTATTATAGTTTGACAGCCAAAGCTGAAACCACTGATTTAGGGTATTGCTATTTTGGCAATTGAATTTCACCCAAGAACAAAATATACCCTGTAACGGACAGATTTAAACTAGGCCTTCAACAGCTGGAACACCAGATTTAGGGTATTGCTATTTTGGCAATTGAATTTCACCCCAGAACAAAATATATCCTTTGCAGGAGACTATAAAACTTGGCCAGCCACAGCTGAAACCACTGAATATTGGGATTGCTATTTTGGCAATTGAATTTCATCCCAGAACAAAATATACCTGTTACGGACAGATTTAGACTAGGCCTGCAACAACTGGAACACCAGATTCAGGGTATTGCTATTCTGGCAATTGAATTTCACCCCAGAACAAAATATATCCTTTGCAGGACACCAAGAAACTTGGCCAGCCACAGCTGAAACCACTGATTTATGGTATTGCTATTTTGGCAATTGAATTTAACCCCAGAACAAAATATATGTTTTGGCGGACACTATTATAGTTTGACAGACACAGCTGAAACCACTGATTTATGGTATTGCTATTTTGGCAATTGAATTTCATCCCAGAACAAAATATCTCATTTGCAGGACACTATGAAAGTTGGCCAGACACAGCGGAAACCACTGATTTTATGGTATCGCTATTTTGGCAATTGAATTTCACCCCAGAACAAAATATATGTTTTGGCGGACACTATTATAGTTTGCCAGCCACAGCTGAAACCACAGATTTTGGTATTGCTATTTTGGCAATTGAATTTCACCCCAGAACAAAATATACAGTGTTACAGAGACAGATATAAACTAGGCCTGCAACAGCTGGAACACCAGATTCAGGGTATTGTTATTTTTGCAATTGAATTTCACCCCAGAACAAAATATATCCTTTGCAGGACACTATGAAACTTGGCCAGCCACAGCTAAAACCACTGATTTATTGTATTGCTATTTTGGCAATTGAATTTCACCCCAGAACAAAATATACCCTGTTACGTACAGATTTAAACTAGGCCTGCAACAGCTGGAAATCCAGATTCAGGGTATTGCTATTTTGGCAATTGAATTTCACCCCAGAACAAAATATATCCTTTGCAGGACACTATGAAACTTGGCCAGCCACAGCTGAAACCACTGATTTATGGTATTGCTATTTTGGCAATTGAATTTCACCCCAGAACAAAATATATGTTTTGGCGGACACTATTATAGTTTGCCAGCCACAGCTGAAACCACTGAATATTGGGATTGCTATTTTGGCAATTGAATTTCATCCCAGAACAAAATATACCTGTTACGGACAGATTTAGACTAGGCCTGCAACAACTGGAACACCAGATTCAGGGTATTGCTATTCTGGCAATTGAATTTCACCCCAGAACAAAATATATCCTTTGCAGGACACCAAGAAACTTGGCCAGCCACAGCTGAAACCACTGATTTATGGTATTGCTATTTTGGCAATTGAATTTAACCCCAGAACAAAATATATGTTTTGGCGGACACTATTATAGTTTGACAGACACAGCTGAAACCACTGATTTATGGTATTGCTATTTTGGCAATTGAATTTCATCCCAGAACAAAATATCTCATTTGCAGGACACTATGAAAGTTGGCCAGACACAGCGGAAACCACTGATTTTATGGTATCGCTATTTTGGCAATTGAATTTCACCCCAGAACAAAATATATGTTTTGGCGGACACTATTATAGTTTGCCAGCCACAGCTGAAACCACAGATTTTTGGTATTGCTATTTTGGCAATTGAATTTCACCCCAGAACAAAATATACAGTGTTACAGAGACAGATATAAACTAGGCCTGCAACAGCTGGAACACCAGATTCAGGGTATTGTTATTTTTGCAATTGAATTTCACCCCAGAACAAAATATATCCTTTTCAGGACACTATGAAACTTGGCCAGCCACAGCGGAAACCACTGATTTATGGTATTGCTATTTTGGCAATTGAATTTCAACCCGGAACAAAATATATGTTTTGGCTGACACTATTATAGTTTACCAGCAAGAGCTGAAACCACTGATTTATGGTATTGCTATTTTGACAATTGAATTTCACCCCAGAACAAAATATACCCTGTAACGGACAGATTTAAACTAGGCCTGCAACAGCTGGAACACCAGATTCAGGGTATTGCTATTTTGGCAATTGAATTTCACGCCAGAACAAAATATATGTTTTGGCGGACACTATTATAGTTTGCCAGCCAGAGCTGAAACCACTGATTTATGGTATTGCTATTTTGGCAATTGAATTTCATCCCAGAACAAAATATCTCCTTTGCAGGATACTATGAAATTTGGCCAGCCAGAGCTGAAACCGCTCATTTATGGTATTGCTTTTTTGGCAATTGAATTTCCCCAGAACAAAATATTCCCTTTAACGGACAGATTTAAACTAGGCATGCAACAGCAGGAACACCATATTCAGGGTATTGCTATTCTGGCAATTGAATTTCACCCCAGAACAAAATATATGTTTTGGCGGACTCTATTATATTTTGCCAGACACAGCTGAAACCACTGATTTATGTTATTGCTATTTTGGCAATTGAATTTCACCCCAGAATAAAATATATCCGTTGAAGGACACTATGAAACTTGGCCAGCCACAGCTGAAACCCGTGATTTATGATATTGCTATTTTGGCAATTGAATTTCACCCCAGAACAAAATATATGTTTTGGCGGACACTATTATAGTTTGCCAGCCAGAGCTGAAACCAATGATTTATGGTATTGCTATTTTGGCAATTGAATTTCACCCCAGAACAAAATATATCCGTTGCAGGACACTATGAAACTTGGCCAGCCACAGCTGAAACCACTGATTTATGGTATTGCTATTTTGGCAATTGAATTTCACCCCTGAACAAAACATATGTTTTGGCGGGCACTATTATAGTTTGCCAGCCAGAGCTGAAACCACTGATTTATGCTATTGCTATTTTGGCAATTGAATTTCACCCCAGAACAAAATATCTCCTTTGCAGGACACTATGAAACTTGGCCAGCTACAGCCGAAACCACTGATTTATGGTAATGCTATTTTGGCCATTGAATTTCACCCCAGAACAAAATATATCCTTTGCAGGACACTATAATATTTGGCCAGCCACAGCTGAAACCACTGATTTATGGAATTGCTATTTTGGCAATTGAATTTCACCCCAGAACAAAATATATGTTTTGGCGGACACTATTATAGTTTGCCAGCCACAGCTGAAACCACTGATTTATGGTATTGCTATTTTGGCAATTGAATTTCACCCCAGAACAAAATATACCCTGTAACGGACAGATTTAAACTAGGCCTGCAACAGCTGGAACACCAGTTTCAGGGTATTGCTATTCTGGCAATTGAATTTCACCCCAGAACAAAACATATCCTTTGCAGGACACTAGAAAACTTGGCCAGCCACAACTGAAACCACTGATTTATGGTATTGCTATTTTGGCAATTGAATTTCACTCCAGAACAAAATATATGTTTTGGCGGACACTATTATAGTTTGCCAGCCAGAGCTGAAACCGCTGATTTATGGTATTGCTATTTTGGCAATTGAATTTCATCCCAGAACAAAATATCTTCTTTGCAGGACACTATGAAATGTGGCCTGCCAGACCTGAAACCGCTCATTTATAGTATAGCTATTTTGGCAATTGAATTTCCCCCAGAACAAAATATTCCCTGTAACAGACAGATTTAAACTAGGCCTGCAACAGCAGGAACACCAGATTCAGGGTATTGCTATTCTGGCAATTGAATTTCACCCCAGAACAAAATATATCCTTTGCAGGACACTATGAAACTTGGCCAGCCACAGCTGAAACCACTGATTTATGGTATTGCTATCTTGGCAATTGAATTTCACCCCAGAACAAAATATATGTTTTGGCGGACACTATTATAGTTTGCCAGCTACAGCTGAAACCACTGATTTATGGTAATGCTATTTTGGCCATTGAATTTCACCCCAGAACAAAATATATCCTTTGCAGGACACTATGATATTTGGCAAGCCACAGCTGAAACCACTGATTTATGGTATTGCTATTTTGGCAATTGAATTTCACCCCAGAACAAAATATATGTTTTGGCGGACACTATTATAGTTTGCCAGCCAAAGCTGAAACCACTGATTTAGGGTATTGCTATTTTGGCAATTGAATTTCACCCAAGAACAAAATATACCCTGTAACGGACAGATTTAAACTAGGCCTTCAACAGCTGGAACACCAGATTTAGGGTATTGCTATTTTGGCAATTGAATTTCACCCCAGAACAAAATATATCCTTTGCAGGAGACTATAAAACTTGGCCAGCCACAGCTGAAACCACTGATTTATGGTATTGCTATTTTGGCAATTGAATTTCACCCCAGAACAAAATATATGTTTTGGCGGACACTATTATAGTTTGCCAGCCACAGCTGAAACCACTGAATATTGGGATTGCTATTTTGGCAATTGAATTTCATCCCAGAACAAAATATACCTGTTAAGGACAGATTTAGACTAGGCCTGCAATAGCTGGAACACCAGATTCAGGGTATTGCTATTCTGGCAATTGAATTTCACCCCAGAACCAAATATATCCTTTGCAGGACATTATGAAACTTGGCCAGCCACAGCTGAAACCACTGATTTATGGTATTGCTATTTTGGCAATTGAATTTCACCCCAGAACAAAATATATGTTTTGGGGGACACTATTATAGTTTGCCAGCCACAGCTGAAACCACTGAATATTGGGATTGCTATTTTGGCAATTGAATTTCATCCCAGAACAAAATATACCTGTTACGGACAGATTTAGACGAGGCCTGCAACAACTGGAACACCAGATTCAGGGTATTGCTATTCTGGCAATTGAATTTCACCCCAGAACAAAATAAATCCTTTGCAGGACACTTTGAAACTTGGCCAGCCACAGCTGAAACCACTGATTTATGGAATTGCTATTTTGGCAATTGAATTTAACCCCAGAACAAAATATATGTTTTGGCGGACACTATTATAGTTTGCCAGACACAGCTGAAACCACTGATTTATGGTATTGCTATTTGGGCAATTGAATTTCACCCCAGAACAAAATATATCCTTTTCAGGACACTATGAAACTTGGCCAGCCACAGCTGAAACCACTGATTTATGGTATTGCTATTTTGGCAATTGAATTTCACCCCGGAACAAAATATATGTTTTGGCTGACACTATTAAAGTTTACCAGCAAGAGCTGAAACCACTGATTTATGGTATTGCTATTTTGACAATTGAATTTCACCCCAGAACAAAATATACCCTGTAACGGACAGATTTAAACTAGGCCTGCAACAGCTGGAACACCAGATTCAGGGTATTGCTATTTTGGCAATTGAATTTCACTCCAGAACAAAATATATGTTTTGGCGGACACTATTATAGTTTGCCAGCCAGAGCTGAAACCACTGATTTATGGTATTGCTATTTTGGCAATTGAATTTCATCCCAGAACAAAATATCTCCTTTGCAGGATACTATGAAATTTGGCCAGCCAGAGCTGAAACCGCTCATTTATGGTATTGCTTTTTTGGCAATTGAATTTACCCCCAGAACAAAATATTCCCTTTAACGGACAGATTTAAACTAGGCATGCAACAGCAGGAACACCAGATTCAGGGTATTGCTATTCTGGCAATTGAATTTCACCTCAGAACAAAATATATCCTTTACAGGACACTATGAAACTTGGCCAGCCACAGCTGAAACCACAGATTTATGGTATTGCTATTTTGGCAATTGAATTTCACCCTAGAACAAAATATATGTTTTGGCAGACTCTATTATATTTTGCCAGACACAGCTGAAACCACTGATTTATGGTATTGCTATTTTGGCAATTGAATTTCACCCCAGAACAAAATATATCCGTTGAAGGACACTATGAAACTTGGCCAGCCACAGCTGAAACCCGTGATTTATGATATTGCTATTTTGGCAATTGAATTTTACCCCAGAACAAAATATATGTTTTGGCGGACACTATTATAGTTTGCCAGCCACAGCTGAAACCACTGATTTATGGTATTGCTATTTTGGCAATTGAATTTCACCCCAGAACAAAATATACCCTGTAACGGACATATTTAAACTAGGCCTGCAACAGCTGGAACACCAGATTCAGGGTATTGCTATTCTGGCAATTGAATTTCACCCCAGAACAAAATATATCCTTTGCAGGACACTTTAAAACTTGGCCAGCCACAGCTGAAACCACTGATTTATGATATTGCTATTTTGGCAATTGAATTTCACTCCAGAACAAAATATATGTTTTGGCGGACACTATTATAGTTTGCCAGCCAGAGCTGAAACCGCTGATTTATGGTATTGCTATATTGGCAATTGAATTTCATCCCAGAACAAAATATCTCCTTTGCAGGACACTATGAAATGTGGCCTGCCAGAGCTGAAACCGCTCATTTATGGTATTGCTATTTTGGCAATTGAATTTCCCCCAGAACATAATATTCCCTGTAACGGACAGATTTAAACTAGGCCTGCATCAGCAGAAACACCAGATTCAGGGTATTGCTATTCTGGCAATTGAATTTAACCCCAGAACAAAATATATCCTTTGCAGGACATTATGAAACTTGGCCAGCCACAGCTGAAACCACTGATTTATGGTATTGCTATTTTGGCAATTGAATTTCACCCCAGAACAAAATATATGTTTTGGCTGACACTATTATAGTTTGCCAGCCACAGCTGAAACCACTGAATATTGGGATTGCTATTTTGGCAATTGAATTTCATCCCAGAACAAAATATACCTGTTTCGGACAGCTTTAGACTAGGCCTGCAACAGCTGGAACACCAGATTCAGGGTATTGCTATTCTGGCAATTGAATTTCACCCCAGAACCAAATATATCCTTTGCAGGACACTATGAAACTTGGCCAGCCACAGCTGAAACCACTGATTTATGGTATTGCTATTTTGGCAATTGAATTTCACCCCAGAACAAAATATATGTTTTGGCAACACTATTATAGTTTGCCAGCCACAGCTGAAACCACTGAATATTGGGATTGCTATTTTGGCAATTGAATTTCATCCCAGAACAAAATATACCTGTTACGGACAGATTTAGACTAGGCCTGCAACAACTGAAACACCAGATTCAGGGTATTGCTATTCTGGCAATTGAATTTCACCCCAGAACAAAATATATTCTTTGCAGGACACCAAGAAACTTGGCCAGCCACAGCTGAAACCACTGATTTATGGTATTGCTATTTTGGCAATTGAATTTAACCCCAGAACAAAATATATGTTTTGGCGGACACTATTATAGTTTGACAGACACAGCTGAAACCACTGATTTATGGTATTGCTATTTTGGCAATTGAATTTCACCCCAGAACAAAATATATCCTTTGCAGGACACTATAAAACTTTGCCAGCCACAGCTGAAACCACTGATTTATGATATTGCAATTCTGGCAATTGAATTTCACCCCAGAACAAAATATAAGTTTTGGCGGACACTATTATAATTTGCCAGCCAGAGCTGAAACCACTGATTTATGGTATTGCTATTTGGGCAATTGAATTTCACCCCAGAACAAAATGTATCCTTTGCAGGACACTATGAAACTTGGTCAGCCAAAGCTGAAACCACTGATTTATGGTATTGCGATTTAGCCATTGAATTTCTTCCCAGAAAAAATATATGTTTTGGCGGACACTATTATAGTTTGCCAGCCAGAGCTGAAACCACTGATTTATGCTATTGCTATTTTTGCAATTGAATTTCACCCCAGAAGAAAATATATCCTTTGCAGAACACTATGAAATTTGGCCAGGCAAACCTGAACCCACTGATTTATGGTATTGCTATTTTGGCCATTGAATTTCACCCCAGAAAAAAATATATGTTTTGGCGGACACTATTATAGTTTGATAGCCAGAGCTGAAACCACTGATTTATGGTATTGCTATTTTGGCAATTGGATTTCATCACAGAACAAAATATCTCCTTTGCAGGACACTATGAAAGTTGGCCAGACACAGCGAAAACCACTGATTTATGGTATTGCTATTTTGGCAATTGAATTTCACCCCAGAACAAAATATATGTTTTGGCGGACACTATTATAGTTTGCCAGCCACAGCTGAAACCACTGATTTTTGGTATTGCTATTTTGGCAATTGAATTTCACCCCAGAACAAAATATACCCTGTTATGGACAGATTTAAACTAGGCCTGCAACAGCTGGAACACCAGATTCAGGGTATTGCTATTTTGGCAACTGAATTTTATCCCAGAACAAAATATATCGTTTGCAGGACTTTATGAAACTTGGCCAGACACAGCTGAAACCACTGATTTATGGTATTTTGGCAATTGAATTTCACCCCAGAACAAAATATATCCTTTGCATTACACTATGAAACTTGGCCAGCCAGAGCTGAAACCACTCATCTATGGTATTGCTATTTTGGCAATTGAATTTCACCCCAGAACAAAATATACCCTGTTACGGACAGATTTAAACTAGGCCTGCAACAGCTGGAACACCAGATTCAGGGTATTGCTATTTTGGCAATTGAATTTCACACCAGAACAAAATATATCCTTTTCAGGACACTATGAAACTTGGCCAGCCACAGCTGAAACCACTGATTTATGGTATTGCTATTTTGGCAATTGAATTTCACCTCAGAACAAAATATATGTTTTGGCTGACACTATTATAGTTTACCAGCAAGAGCTTAAATCACTGATTTATGGTATTGCTATTTTGACAATTGAATTTCACCCCAGAACAAAATATATGTTTTGACGGACACTATTATAGTTTGCCAGCCAGAGCTGAAACCACTGATTTATGGTATTGCTATTTTGGCAATTGAATTTCACCCCAGAACAAAATATACCCTGTAACAGACAGATTTAAACTAGACCTGCAACAGCTGGAACACCAGATTCAGTGTATTACTATTTTGGCAATTGAATTTCACCCCAGAACAAAATATATCCTTTGCAGGACACTATAATACTTGGCCAGCCACAGCTGAAACCACTGATTTATGGTATTGCTATTTTGGCAATTGAATTTCACTCCAGAACAAAATATATGTTTTGGCAGACACTATTATAGTTTGCCAGCCAGAGCTGAAACCGCTAATTTATGGTATTGCTATTTTGGCAATTGAATTTTCCCCAGAACAAAATATTCCCTGTAACGGACAGATTTAAACTAGGCCTGCAACAGCAGGAACACCAGATTCAGGGTATTGCTATTTTGGCAATTTAATTTCACCCCAGAACAAAATATATCCTTTGCAGGACACTATGAAACTTGGCCAGTTACAGCTGAAACCACTGATTTATGGTAATGCTATTTTGGCCATTGAATTTCACCCCAGAACAAAATATATCCTTTGCAGGACACTATGATATTTGGCCAGCCACAGCTGAACCCACTGATTTATGGAATTGCTATTTTGGCAATTGAATTTCACCCCACAACAAAATATATGTTTTGGCGGACACTATTATAGTTTGCCAGCCAGAGCTGAAACCAATGATTTATGGTATTGCTATTTTGGCAATTGAATTTCACCCCAGAACAAAATATATCCGTTGCAGGACACTATGAAACTTGGCCAGCCACAGCTGAAACCCGTGATTTATGATATTGCTATTTTGGCAATTGAATTTTACCCCAGAACAAAATATATGTTTTGGCGGACACTATTATAGTTTGCCAGCCACAGCTGAAACCACTGATTTATGGTATTGCTATTTTGGCAATTGAATTTCACCCCAGAACAAAATATACCCTGTAACGGACAGATTTAAACTAGGCCTGCAACAGCTGGAACACCAGATTCAGGGTATTGCTATTCTGGCAATTGAATTTCACCCCAGAACAAAATATATCCTTTGCAGGACACTTTAAAACTTGGCCAGCCACAGCTGAAACCACTGATTCATGATATTGCTATTTTGGCAATTGAATTTCACTCCAGAACAAAATATATGTTTTGGCGGACACTATTATAGTTTGCCAGCCAGAGCTGAAACCGCTGATTTATGGTATTGCTATATTGGCAATTGAATTTCATCCCAGAACAAAATATCTCCTTTGCAGGACACTATGAAATGTGGCCTGCCAGAGCTGACACCGCTCATTTATGGTATTGCTATTTTGGCAATTGAATTTCCCCCAGAACATAATATTCCCTGTAACGGACAGATTTAAACTAGGCCTGCAACAGCAGAAACACCATATTCAGGGTATTGCTATTCTGGCAATTGAATTTAACCCCAGAACAAAATATATCCTTTGCAGGACATTATGAAACTTGGCCAGCCACAGCTGAAACCACTGATTTATGGTATTGCTATTTTGGCAATTGAATTTCACCCCAGAACAAAATATATGTTTTGGCGGACACTATTATAGTTTGCCAGCCACAGCTGAAACCACTGAATATTGGGATTGCTATTTTGGCAATTGAATTTCATCCCAGAACAAAATATACCTGTTACGGACAGATTTAGACTAGGCCTGCAACAGCTGGAACACCAGATTCAGGGTATTGCTATTCTGGCAATTGAATTTCACCCCAGAACCAAATATATCCTTTGCAGGACACTATGAAACTTGGCCAGCCACAGCTGAAACCACTGATTTATGGTATTGCTATTTTGGCAATTGAATTTCACCCCAGAACAAAATATATGTTTTGGCGACACTATTATAGTTTGCCAGCCACAGCTGAAACCACTGAATATTGGGATTGCTATTTTGGCAATTGAATTTCATCCCGTAACAAAATATACCTGTTACGGACAGATTTAGACTAGGCCTGCAACAACTGGAACACCAGATTCAGGGTATTGCTATTCTGGCAATTGAATTTCACCCCAGAACAAAATATATCCTTTGCAGGACACCAAGAAACTTGGCCAGCCACAGCTGAAACCACTGATTTATGGTATTGCTATTTTGGCAATTGAATTTAACCCCAGAACAAAATATATGTTTTGGCGGACACTATTATAGTTTGACAGACACAGCTGAAACCACTGATTTATGGTATTGCTATTTTGGCAATTGAATTTCACCCCAGAACAAAATATATCCTTTGCAGGACACTATGAAACTTTGCCAGCCACAGCTGAAACCACTGATTTATGATATTGCAATTCTGGCAATTGAATTTCACCCCAGAACAAAATATAAGTTTTGGCGGACACTATTATAATTTGCCAGCCAGAGCTGAAACCACTGATTTATGGTATTGCTATTTGGGCAATTGAATTTCACCCCAGAACAAAATGTATCCTTTGCAGGACACTATGAAACTTGGTCAGCCACAGCTGAAACCACTGATTTATGGTATTGCGATTTTGCCATTGAATTTCTTCCCAGAAAAAATATATGTTTTGGCGGACACTGTTATAGTTTGCCAGCCAGAGCTGAAACCACTGATTTATGCTATTGCTATTTTTGCAATTGAATTTCACCCCAGAAGAAAATATATCCTTTGCAGGACACTATGAAATTTGGCCAGGCAAACCTGAACCCACTGATTTATGGTATTGCTATTTTGGCCATTGAATTTCACCCCAGAAAAAATATATGTTTTGGCGGACACTATTATAGTTTGATAGCCAGAGCTGAAACCACTGATTTATGGTATTGCTATTTTGGCAATTGGATTTCATCACAGAACAAAATATCTCCTTTGCAGGACACTATGAAAGTTGGCCAGACACAGCGAAAACCACTGATTTATGGTATTGCTATTTTGGCAATTGAATTTCACCCCAGAACAAAATATATGTTTTGGCGGACACTATTATAGTTTGCCAGCCACAGCTGAAACCACTGATTTTTGGTATTGCTATTTTGGCAATTGAATTTCACCCCAGAACAAAATATACCCTGTTATGGACAGATTTAAACTAGGCCTGCAACAGCTGGAACACCAGATTCAGGGTATTGCTATTTTGGCAACTGAATTTCATCCCAGAACAAAATATATCGTTTGCAGGACTTTATGAAACTTGGCCAGACACAGCTGAAACCACTGATTTATGGTATTTTGGCAATTGAATTTCACCACAGAACAAAATATATCCTTTGCATTACACTATGAAACTTGGCCAGCCAGAGCTGAAACCACTCATCTATGGTATTGCTATTTTGGCAATTGAATTTCACCCCAGAACAAAATATACCCTGTTACGGACAGATTTAAACTAGGCCTGCAACAGCTGGAACACCAGATTCAGGGTATTGCTATTTTGGCAATTGAATTTCACACCAGAACAAAATATATCCTTTTCAGGACACTATGAAACTTGGCCAGCCACAGCTGAAACCACTGATTTATGGTATTGCTATTTTGGCAATTGAATTTCACCTCAGAACAAAATATATGTTTTGGCTGACACTATTATAGTTTACCAGCAAGAGCTTAAACCACTGATTTATGGTATTGCTATTTTGGCAATTGAATTTCACTCCAGAACAAAATATATGTTTTGGCAGACACTATTATAGTTTGGTATTCAAGTGAAAGGTTATGGCGGCTCACTTGGTTGGTTAGATGGAGGTCAGGTGCTCAATCCGAAAAAGCGTACCCAGCGCTAGTATAGGGTGAGAAAAAGTGGTAATAAAGGGATGGCACACTGATCATATGGTATGTAAAAACAATGATATTTATTAGTATTTGATAAAATGTAATCCTCTATTTAGGGATATTTGGGTACAGGGTGGCCGTATTGGCTTTAAAATGATATGTGTGTTTAGTTCACATAAATATTAGTACATAAATATATCGCAATAATTCATAGTAGGTAATAAAATTCATAAAAAGTATTCTTAAAAACAATAGAAAATGCTCATGAAGTCGATGAAAAAATATGAAAATAAAAGATGATAAAAAAATAGTAGAGGTAAATGAAGGTCTTAAGTGATTGATATAAAGTCCAGTATCCTCAAATGTCTTCTTCTAATCGAAGCATGCAGTTGTAGAAAAATATGTGACTATAGAGATAAAACAATGGATGCAGCTGAAAAAGTATATATATCGCTGAAAAAATAGTTCGATGGTTATTACACTCTACAGTGGTGATTATGCTATAATATATGTGTCCAAGGAGGACTGTACATTACCGCTCCTGCAGTTGTGTTGGTGATGCTGTCTGGTAGCGGCGTCACCCACTGAAGAAGGAGCAGCGAGCTCCGAAACGCGTTTGGGGGATAGAGCACGCCGATACCAAGTTCAGCTAGCTGACAAAGAAAATCCAACTATTATCAGAACTAAATAACTGTGAAAAATTACCGCAAAAATATCATCTTCAAAAACATTCCCGCCAACAATCAAGTGAAGAACACGCGGACGCCAAGTATCCCGGGCAACCGGAAGTACGTCACCAGTAGTGACGTCCCGACATCCCAGGGAGCCGAACCACACGCGCGGCAAACAGCACGAGGACGCCGCTACCAGACAGCATCACCAACACAACTGCAGGAGCGGTAATGTACAGTCCTCCTTGGACACATATATTATAGCATAATCACCACTGTAGAGTGTAATAACCATCGGACTATTTTTTCAGCGATATATATACTTTTTCAGCTGCATCCATTGTTTTATCTCTATAGTCACATATTTTTCTACAACTGCATGCTTCGATTAGAAGAAGACATTTGAGGATACTGGACTTTATATCAATCACTTAAGACCTTCATTTACCTCTACTATTTTTTTATCATCTTTTATTTTCATATTTTTTCATCGACTTCATGAGCATTTTCTATTGTTTTTAAGAATACTTTTTATGAATTTTATTACCTACTATGAATTATTGCGATATATTTATGTACTAATATTTATGTGAACTAAACACACATATCATTTTAAAGCCAATACGGCCACCCTGTACCCAAATATCCCTAAATAGAGGATTACATTTTATCAAATACTAATAAATATCATTGTTTTTACATACCATATGATCAGTGTGCCATCCCTTTATTACCACTTTTTTTCTCACACTATTATAGTTTGCCAGCCAGAGCTGAAACCGCTAATTTATGGTATTGCTATTTTGGCAATTGAATTTTCCCCCAGAACAAAATATTCCCTGTAACGGACAGATTTAAACTAGGCCTGCAACAGCAGGAACACCAGATTCAGGGTATTGCTATTTTGGCAATTTAATTTCACCCCAGAACAAAATATATCCTTTGCAGGACACTATGAAACTTGGCCAGTTACAGCTGAAACCACTGATTTATGGTAATGCTATTTTGGCCATTGAATTTCACCCCAGAACAAAATATATCCTTTGCAGGACACTATGATATTTGGCCAGCCACAGCTGAACCCACTGATTTATGGAATTGCTATTTTGGCAATTGAATTTCACCCCACAACAAAATATATGTTTTGGTGGACACTATTATAGTTTGCCAGCCACAGCTGAAACCACTGATTTATGGTATTGCTATTTTGGCAATTGAATTTCACCCCAGAACAAAATATACCCTGTAACGGACAGATTTAAACTAGGCCTGCAACAGCTGAAACACCAGATTCAGGGTATTGCTATTCTGGCAATTGAATTTCACCCCAGAACAAAACATTTCCTTTGCAAGACACTATAAAACTTGGCCAGCCAAAGCTGAAACCACTGATTTATGGTATTGCTATTTTGGCAATTGAATTTCACCCCAGAACAAAATATATGTTTTGGTGGACACTATTATAGTTTTTCAGCCAGAGCTGGAACCACTGATTTATGGTATTGCTATTTTGGCAATTGAATTTCACCCCATAACAAAATATATCCTTTGCAGGACACTATGAAACTTGGCCAGCCACAGCTAAAACCACTGATTTATTGTATTGCTATTTTGGCAATTGAATTTCACCCCAGAACAAAATATACCCTGTTACGTACAGATTTAAACTAGGCCTGCAACAGCTGGAAATCCAGATTCAGGGTATTGCTATTTTGGCAATTGAATTTCACCCCAGAACAAAATATATCCTTTGCAGGACACTATGAAACTTGGCCAGCCACAGCTGAAACCACTGATTTATGGTATTGCTATCCTTGCAATTGAATTTCACCCCAGAACAAAATATATGTTTTGGCGGACACTATTATAGTTTGCCAGCTACAGCTGAAACCACTGATTTATGGTAATGCTATTTTGGCCATTGAATTTCACCCCAGAACAAAATATATCCTTTGCAGGACACTATGATATTTGGCAAGCCACAGCTGAAACCACTGATTTATGGTATTGCTATTTTGGCAATTGAATTTCACCCCAGAACAAAATATATGTTTTGGCGGTGTGGGGGGTTGCTCTGGTAGACAGCGGTGCGGGTGCAGTATAGAGGCAAAGAGAGTCCAGGTAGTGCAACAAACAGTGTTTTATTTCACACTTGCACAAACAAAACTCAAAACAGTCACTTAGTGTTACTTCACACACAGCAAAAACTTGAGGCAACACAAAAGTCCATGACTGAATCAAATTCACCTGTGTGGTTTAGGTGCGTGTTCACACCCGGCTGTCAGCCCAGCCGCAGGAAAGTCCAACCTCAGGCTTCCAGGCAGACTGCACGCCTCTTTGCAAGCTCTTGCTTCCAGCCCTGAGAGCTCCACGGAACACCAGCAGTTTCCAGGTTAAATCACCTCAAATCCTAGGTGTTAGTTCACACCTGGCTGAATGCTCGGCAACACAAAAAGTCCACTGACCGTCTTTAAATGGCCTGCTCTTCTGACACACAGGTCTCAGCTTTTCAGCCCAGCACAGGGCTCAGATCCCAAACACAGAGAGAGAGTTTGCATAAAACCCAGCTGTCTTTTAAAGGCACCTAGGCATTAACCAAAAAAAAACCCGGACCGGCACCTAAAATCCGGTCCAGTATTTTCCCTTACCTGGCTGCAATCAACCCAGCAGCACAGGCTGAGAAGAAAATACCTGTTTTTTTTACCACCAAACCTCTCACAGCGGACACTATTATATTTTGCCAGCCACAGCTGAAACCACGGATTTATGGTATTGCTATTTTGGCAATTGAATTTCACCCAAGAACAAAATATACCCTGTTACGGACAGATTTAAACTAGGACTGCAATAGCAGGAACACCAGATTCAGGGTATTGCTTTTCTGGCAATTGAATTTCACCCCAGAACAAAATATATCCTTTGCAGGACACTATCATATTTGGCAAGCCACAGCTGAAACCACTGATTTATGGTATTGCTATTTTGGCAATTGAATTTCATCCCAGAACAAAATATATGTTTTGGCGGACACTATTATAGTTTGCCAGACACAGCTGAAACCACTGATTTATGGTATTGCTATTATGGCAATTGAATTTCACCCCAGAACAAAATATATCCTTTGCAGGACACTATGAAACTTGGTCAGCCACAGCTGAAACCACTGATTTATGGTATTGCTATTTTGGCAATTTAATTTCATCCCAGAACAAAATATATGTTTTGGCGGACACTATTATAGTTTGCCAGACACAGCTGAAACCACTGATTTATGGTATTGCTATTTTGGCAATTGAATTTCACCCCAGAACAAAATATATCCTTTGCAGGACACTATGAAACTTGGCCAGCCACAGCTGAAACCACTGATTTATGATTTTGCAATTTTGGCAATTGAATTTCACCCCAGAACAAAATATAAGTTTTGGCGGACACTATTATAATTTGCCAGCCAGAGCTGAAACCACTGATTTATGGTATTGCTATTTTGGCTTTTGAATTTCACCCCAGAACAAAATTTATCCTTTGCAGGACACTATGAAACTTGGTCAGCCACAGCTGAAACCACTGATTTATGGTATTGCGATTTTGCCATTGAATTTCTCCCCAGAAAAACAATATATGTTTTGGCGGACACTATTATAATTTGCCATTTAGAGCTGAAACCAATGATTTATGGTATTGCTATTTTGGCAATTGAATTTCACCCCTGAACAAAACATATGTTTTGGCGGACACTATTATAGTTTGCCAGCCAGAGCTGAAACCACTGATTTACGCTATTGATATTTTGGCAATTGAATTTCACCCCAGAACAAAATATATCCGTTGCAGGACACTATGAAACTTGGCCAGCCACAGCTGAAACCCGTGATTTATTATATTGCTATTTTGGCAATTGAATTTTACCCCAGAACAAAATATATGTTTTGGCGGACACTATTATAGTTTGCCAACCAGAGCTGAAACCAATGATTTATGGTATTGCTATTTTGGCAATTGAATTTCACCCCAGAACAAATTATATCCTTTGCAGGACACTATGAAACTTGGCCAGCCACAGCTGAAACCACTGATTTATGGTATTGCTATTTTGGCAATTGAATTTCACCCCTGAACAAAACATATGTTTTGGCGGACACTATTATAGTTTGCCAGCCAGAGCTGAAACCACTGATTTATGCTATTGCTATTTTGGCAATTGAATTTCACACCAGAACAAAATATCTCCTTTGCAGGATACTATGAAACTTGGCCAGCTACAGCTGAAACCACTGATTTATGGTGATGCTATTTTGGCCATTGAATTTCACCCCAGAACAAAATATATCCTTTGCAGGACACTATGATATTTGGCTAGCCACAGCTGAAACCACTGATTTATGGAATTGCTATTTTGGCAATTGAATTTCACCCCAGAACAAAATATATGTTTTGGCGGACACTATTATAGTTTGCCAGCCACAGCTGAAACCACTGATTTATGGTATTGCTATTTTGGCAATTGAATTTCACCCCAGAACAAAATATACCCTGTAACTGACAGATTTAAACTAGGCCTGCAACAGCTGGAACACCAGATTCAGGGTATTGCTATTCTGGCAATTGAATTTCACCCCAGAACAAAATATATCCTTTGCAGGACACTATAAAACTTGGCCAGCCACAGCTGAAACCCGTGATTTATGATATTGCTATTTTGGCAATTGAATTTCACCCCAGAACAAAATATATGTTTTGGCGGACACTATTATAGTTTGCCAGCCAGAGCTGAAACCAATGATTTATGGTATTGCTATTATGGCAATTGAGTTTCACCCCAGAACAAATTATATCCTTTGCAGGACACTATGAAACTTGGCCAGCCACAGCTGAAACCACTGATTTATGGTATTGCTATTTTGGCAATTGAATTTCACCCCTGAACAAAACCTATGTTTTGGCGGACATTATTATAGTTTGCCAGCCAGAGCTGAAACCACTGATTTATGCTATTGCTATTTTGGTAATTGAATTAGTGTTTTGGCGGACACTATTATAGTTTGCCAGCAAGAGCTGAAACCACTGATTTATGCTATTGCTATTTTGGTAATTGAATTAGTGTTTTGGCGGACACTATTATAGTTTGCCAGCAAGAGCTGAAACCACTGATTTATGCTATTGCTTTTTTGGCAATTGAATTTCACCCCAGAACAAAATATATCCTTTGCAGGACTCTATGAAACTTGGCCAGCTACAGCTGAAACCACTGATTTATGGTCATGCTATTTTGGCAATTGAATTTCACCCCAGAACAAAATATATGTTTTGCAGGACAATATGAAATTTGGCCAGCCCCAGCTGAAACCACTGATTTATGGTATTGCTATTTTGGCAATTGAATTTCACCCCAGAACAAAATATATATTTTGGCGGACACTATTAGTTTACCAGCCACAGCTGAAACCACTGATTTATGGTATTGCTATTTTGGCAATTGAATTTCACCCCAGAACAAAATATACCCTGTAACGGACAGATTTAAACTAGGCCTGCAACAGCTGGAACACCAGATTCAGGGTATTGCTATTTTGGCATTTGAATTTCACCCCAGAACAAAATATATCCTTTGCAGGACACTATAAAACTTGGCCAGCCATAGCTGAAACCACTGATTTATGGTATTGCTATTTTGGCAATTGAATTTCGCCCCATAACAAAATATATGTTTTTGCAGATACTATTATAGTTTGCCAGCCAGAGCTGAAACCACTGATTTATGCTATTGGTATTTTGGCAATTGAATTTCACCCCAGAACAAAATATATCCTTTTCAGGACACTATGAAACTTGGCCAGCCACAGCTGAAACCACTGATTTATGGTATTGCTATTTTGGCAATTGAATTTCACCCCAGAACAAAATATACCCTGTTACGGACAGATTTAAACTAGGCCAGCAACTGCTGGAACACCAGATTCAGGGTATTGCTTTTTGGCAATTGAATTTCACCCCAGAACAAAATATATAATTTGCAGAACACTATGAAACTTGGCCAGCCACAGCTGAAACCACTGATTTATGGTATTGCTATTTTTGCAATTGAATTTCACCCCAGAAGAAGATATATGTTTTGGCGGACACTATTATAGTTTGCCAGCCAGAGCTGAAACCACTGATTTATGGTATTGCTATTTTGGCAATTGAATTTCACCCCAGAACAAAATATATCCTTTGCAGGACACTATGAAACTTTGCCAGCCACAGCTGAAACCACAGATTTATGGTATTGCTATTTTGGCAATTGAATTTCACCCCAGAACAAAATATATGTTTTGGCGGACACTATTGTAGTTTGCTACCCAGAGCTGAAACCATTGATTTATGGTATTGCTATTTTGGCAATTGAATTTCATGCCAGAACAAAATATATCATTTGCAGGACACTATGAAACTTGGCCTGGTTTAATGACTATGTTCCCATCACTAGCAAGTTCTTTTAGTGCGCATCTCTGACCCCTGGATAGATTCACCTTTCTTGTGGATGATTTCTTCTCAAGGCTGTTTACCTCGTCCTGAACCTTCAATATGTATTTCTCGATCCCACTTACCGCTACAAGGGCCTATGCTCTTTGATCAAACTGTATACAAATGCCTCTTTTGCACAGCATACAATGTATTACAAATTGGGCGGTTATGCCACGTAATTATGCTGAGACAGTCGTTATATCAAAAGCATAGTGTTGAGGATGTGCGATCCAGATTCACTCTCCAGTATATATTGTAATTATCTGTTTTCTTTTTCCCCCCCTCTGGGGTCAGCACTCCTCCCCATTTGGACTAGGTGTTTTTAATTAGCCTTAGTTTGCAAGGGGTTTATAAACTCGTACTATCTTTCAGATGCACTTCCTGAGGGTTGTGACTGGGTGAGCTCTTTGCACTCGTTCACATGGTGCAGTACTGCGTTTCTGCCATTGCTGCCTCGGTGCTGTGCTGGTGGGGCAGTGGGACCCAGAGCCAAGGAGGCTTTGCTGCACAGTGGGGTCGCTGTGTGGCTTCTGGGTCCCGCCTTCTGCTGCCGGTGCGGTGCTGTGGCGCTGGTGGTCGCCGCGCACGGCTGCGCCATTATAGGTTATAGTAGTTTCCCACTTGTAGAGGCTTCCTTGTCGCGGTAAGTGGGCCTATGCTCTTTGATCAAACTGTATACTAATGCCTCTTTTGCACAGCATACAATGTATTACAAATTGGGCGGATATGCCACGTAATTATGCTGAGACAGTCGTTATATCAAAAGCATAGTGTTGAGGATGTGCGATCCAGATTCACTCTCCAGTATATATAGTAAGAGCTCCCACATTCAGACCACCATCACAGGTTTTCCCATTCATGGCATCTACCCTTGTCTCTCATGTGCCCAATGTAGTAGTGTCACCAAGGGCCCTACCTTCACCCATCCTACGTCAGACAGAACATATAATATCAAGGGCCACTTCTCGTGCCAGACTAACTATATCATATATCTCATAAAATGTCCCTGTGGCCTTGGCTATGTTGGCCAGACCATTCAGAAAATCAAAGAACGTATCTGCCAACATAAGTCTAGCATCCGCACCAAAAAAACGGACGCCCCACTAATCGAACATTTTATTTAACACAGACACGCCATCAGCCAATTACAGTTCCAGGTAATTGACTGGATTCCTCCTCTAAGAAAGGCGGGGATCGCCAGGCGGTGCTACGGGAGAGAGAGATGTCTTGGATCCGTCAGTTGTGTACCCTACAACCAATTGGGTTGAATAAGGATTACCTTTAGGTTAATCACTAAACATGTCTCTCCATTTACCTAATAGGTAACTTATATATGTTCTATATACTTCTCTTGCAGGACCAGAATTGTCCAGTAGTGGGTGGTGACATCCGTCAAGCACACTTTATGGTCCCGACTGTCTCCTTGTTAAGCATCAAAAGATTTTCTCAATGTCACCTGGGATTTCTGTAGAAGATTTCTATAGAAAAATCTACAAACTGGATTCCAAAAAAGTTGGGACACTAAACAAATTGTGAATAAAAACTGAATGCAATGATGTGGAGATGGCAAATGTCAATATTTTATTTGTAATAGAACGTAGATGACAGATCAAACATTTAATCCGAGTAAATGTATCATTTTAAAGGAAAAATATGTTGATTCAAAATTTCACGGTGTCAACAAATCCCCAAAAAGTTGGGACAAGTAGCAATAAGAGGCTGGAAAAAGTAAATTTGAGCATAACGAAGAGCTGGAAGACCAATTAACACTAATTAGGTCAATTGGCAACATGATTGGGCATAAAAAGAGCTTCTCAGAGTGGCAGTGTCTCTCAGAAGCCAAGATGGGTAGAGGATCACCAATTCCCACAATGTTGAGCAGAAAGATAGTGGAGCAATATCAGAAAGGTGTTACGCAGCGAAAAATTGCAAAGACTTTGCATCTATCATCATCTACTGTGCATAACATCATCCGAAGATTCAGAGAATCTGGAACCATCTCTGTGCGTAAGGGTCAAGGCCGTAAAACCATACTGGATGCCCGTGATCTCCGGGCCCTTAAACGACACTGCACCACAAACAGGAATGCTACTGTAAAGGAAATCACAGAATGGGCTCAGGAATACCTCCAGAAACCATTGTCAGTGAACACAATCCACTGTGCCATCCGCCGTTGCCAGCTGAAACTCTACAGTGCAAAGAAGAAGCCATTTCTAAGCAAGATCCACAAGCTCAGGCGTTTTCACTGGGCCAGGGATCATTTAAAACGGAGTGTGGCAAAATGGAAGACTGTTCTGTGGTCAGACGAGTCACGATTCGAAGTTCTTTTGTAAATCTGGGACGCCATGTCATCCGGACCAAAGAGGACAAGGACAACCCAAGTTGTTATCAACGCTCAGTTCAGAAGCCTGCATCTCTGATGGTATGGGGTTGCATGAGTGCGTGTGTCATGGGCAGCTTGCATGGCTGGAAAGGCACCATCAATGCAAAAAATATATTCAGGTTCTAGAACAACATATGCTCCCATCCAGACGTCATCTCTTTCAGGAAGACCCTGCATTTTTCAACAAGATAATGCCAGACCACATTCTGCATCAATCACATCATGGCTGCGTAGGAGAAGGATCCGGGTACTGAAATGGCTAGTCTGGAGTCCGGATCTTTCACCTATAGAGACAATTTGGCGCATCATAAGGAGGAAGGTGCAACAAAGAAGGCCTAAGACGCTTGAACAGTTAGAGGCCTGTATTAGACAAGAATGGGAGAGCATTCCTATTTCTAAACTTGAGAAACTGGTTTCCTCGGTCCCCAGACATCTGTTGAGTGCTGTAAGAAGAAGGGGAGATGCCACACAGTGGTGAAAATGGCCTTGTCCCAACTTTTTGGGGATTTGTTGACACCATGAAATTCTGAATCAACATATTTTTCCCTTAAAATGGTACATTTTCTCAGTTTAAACTTTTGTTCCGTGAGTTATGTTCTATTCCGAATAAAATATTAGAAGTTGGCACCTCTACATCATTGCATTAAGTTTTTATTCACGATTTGTATAGTGTCCCAACTTTTTGGAATCCGGTTTGTACAAACAGATGGCATTATAATGTTCCAGCTTCATCTCCGGTCCACTATGGATATAGACGACTGTGTTATTCCTCCCTTATGATTATAATGTATGATTGATGGGTCTCATATGACCCCACGGTCATCCTCTTCTGATGCCGTGGAGCTATGTAGCCTGGTATATACTCCCTCATTTGGAATTATAGGGCTATATATACATACAATAATTTCTCAGAGATCTCTTATTTTTGTTACCATTATGTGTTTTTGCTGATGCCCAGAACATTACCTCTTGTAAAATGGCTGTCCGGGAATACCAGGGTAGATGCGCATGCGCTATATAGGGACAACCCCTGCTTTGCTTTTTATCTATTGCCGTAGGCAAATGTATAATGACACGCCCACCAGCCTACATTACTATGTATCCCCGCCCCAGGTACTCACGGTACTGCCTGTCCCCTTATCCTGGAGCATGACCATGTGACTAGTGTCACAAGACATGCGTGTCACCTCCGTCCGCTTTACAAGCACGCCACTTCCGGTCGCGGCCCATACTGTGGCCGGAAGTGACGTGCTGGTTTTCTGCGTGCCAGACATCGGTCTGGATTATGGATCCGCCCACCGAGGAGGTCAGGCGTCCCTGAACCACAAATGCAATGCTGCTGGCCTCTATTTAAACATGGCACTTCCCATACCACAGTAAGTGCCAGCTGTAAGCACACTGTGGTCCTTAGAGTGGTCCTCAAATCTATATGATTATTATTTTTAAAAAAAATTTGCATCAGTTTGAATCCTTTCTCATCTAATGGTTATCCTTGGTCTTTCCGGCACCCTCCCCATATTTTGGATTTTTTCCTAGAAGTATGAACATGCACTCTCTAGAAGCTCTTACCTATATGCTCTTCCATCCCCCTTGTCCTATGGCCGTATCCTACAACAGATATACCTTTCTCTGCATGGTATTGTACCCAGGGTCCAGTTAATGCCCCATGTTCTCTGGTTACAACCTACATTTGGTACAGATACAGTACCTGCAGACCCTGATTGGACGCAGCTAGACCTAGTCTCACTCAATACTACCTAGCCTTTGAACTAGTCATGTATGTACTTGGTGACACAATAGGATTTCTTTCTCCTCTCACCCATAAGTACTTACTTTACCAATCATGTGACGATAACATTGTTGTATGGACCATCAATTTTATTAATCATGTTTTCACTTATTGTATAATCACGCATCGTGTATTTGTGCACACAATTATATAATCATGTATTATTAATGTATGATGTATTTCCGCCATATGAACCCCCTTTTTCTGTAAATTATGTTTTGTTAGCCTGATGAAGGGCGATTGTTAGCCCGAAACGTTGCAACTGATATACCACCTACTCCGGCTGAAATAATATGAAGTGAAATAAAACCATTAATTATCATCACTTAAGGAGTGCTGTCTTAATATTTGTGTGATACCTACAGTTCTTGAGGTGGAGCTACAGAACACAACCTAGACGTGCACCCATCCTTGCCTTTTATTGAAAAGAGTGCTGTGGCCTTATACTTGAAAAAACCTTACAGGGGGGTGATTAGTGACAGGGGGGGTGACAGGGGGTGATCAGGGGGGTGACATGGGGTGATCAGAGGTTAATCAGGGGTTAATCAGTAACGGGGGGGGGGGGTGATTGGTGCACTTACTTTAGCTGCCTGTGTCCTCTGGTGGTCCCAAGCAAAAGGGACCACCAGAAGAGCAGGCAGCAGGCCTGTTTACAAAACAGTGTCTGATATGTGATTTTTTCTTACATCTACAGCCTGCCAGCGCATGATCAGCGCTGGCAGGCTGTAGTAAAACTTCCTCCGTTCACATGAAATCTCGCCTCTTGCGAGATGATGCATCGGCGCGTCAAGGAGGAATAACCCGGCCGCCTGCAGGATGCATCCCTGCGTTAGGCGGTCGGGTAGTGGTTAAAGGCTTTGTACACCTTTGGGAGCATTTTTTTTTATTATTGCATTGTACTCATTTTAAGCTAAATATAGGTTTTTAAATCTCCTGTATGCCAGGCAGTAGCCTTGCTGACTGAGCTGCCAGCTACTCAGGACAGCTCTATTCCTGAACCTAGTGAATAGTTTCCTAGTCTTGGATGATCTCTGCTCGTTTTGCCTAATCAGCCACAGCTTGGAACTTCCTATATAAAGCAGACCTTGCCACTCCCTCCTTGGCATTATTGTGCTTCCTGTCTCTATCTAGCTCCTGAGTGTCCTCCCAAACTACTGTGTTTACTTGTGTACCGAACTTGGATTGTTACCTGACCATGCTTCTGCCTTATCCTAAACTGCTGTTTTTACCTGTTACCGACCCGGACTGTTATTCGGCACTGCTTGCTTTCGCTACTCCAGTGCTCCAGATTGTCTCAGCCATTGGACTCAACAGTTAACCCTTTGTGACAGAACAGCTCAATATTTTCAATAGAGACCAATTAAAAAAATAAATTTTAGTCAAGAATTTGTAACATGCAATCATAAAAAAACCATGATGTAAGGGATTCTACTAGCTAACCATATATGTTTGTTACAATGCTAAATTTAGGATACAATACAACTCAATGGAGAGTCAAACTATAAAGAAGGCTTCATCTCATGACATGAGCAGAGCATTCTTGGACAGACACCTGTTGCTCTCAACACACACACAGATTCACACATACATGTTACTTTGGGGAAATAAGCTTTTTCACTTATTTTAATTGTTTAATTGCTTGCTTGTTAACTTTCAAGACTTATTTGCTGTGATATATTTTTCTCTTTCTAAACTTTGCAACTTTCTTTTTATGAGAATTAAATCCTTCTAATTTTTATCTTTCATCACGAACTTTGCGCATTTTGTTGTGCTCCTTCTAAAGCATTTCTTGAAAAATAGAGAAATGCTGGACGTTATTCTACATTGGCGAGCCAGCGGATTTTTGTTGGATTCCTTCAGTTTGTAAAGAGGTGGGCCCAAGAGAGTATTATTATTATTACAAGCTTCAGGAAAACAACAACAACAACCTATAGAAGAAGAAGTGAGCCACACATCTGTTGCAAGTGTCACTTCCCAGACGAAATACAGACGAAGGCCTTTGAGGAAAGAATTTACTACACAGAGATCCTTCCACTGACTGTGGGAAGAAGACGTAAGAAGGGGACATCGAGGACACGGTACCTGAGTAAGTAATGGAATTTCTTAATTCTTATTCAGATAAAAGTAAATTGGAGTTTAAAGTTGTGAGTAGTCATACTAATGCACAATTATGGGCAAGTTTATATAGTCAATGTGAAGAAGTCAGTCAGTGTATAGATAAGTTGCAGAAGAAGCTCAGGAATGTATTGCATATGGTGAAAATATTCAATACATTAGTTCTTGAAGACAGGCAGCCACAGACCCAGACACATAGTATATGTGTGAATAATAAAGACACACATGATACAGACATACAGAAACACATAGAAGAGGATGATTTTAATGATTGTCCAAAGTGTAAAATTTTGGCACAACACATTGAAGATCTGGAAGATCAGATGGAAACTAGGACACAGCTCATATCAAAATTATGCCATCGTACGAAAAAAGTTTCTATTATTACAAAAAGTGGCATAGATACCGGTGCGTCCTACATTCCAGACACTAGTCCAGCAGATGTAAATAAAGACATAGAGGCTGAGGAAGTCAGGAGGAGGAAATTACATGACAGGGCAGCCAAGTTAAATTTAAAAATACATGATCAGTTAATAAAAAATTGTAAAGATATCCCAGCTTATACTGATAAGATGGATGCATTTCACAATGCATCTTTGAATCTAATACTGATAAGTTCAATCTAAATAATGAACAGAAAAACAAGGTATTTAAAGTATGGCTTCCCTCACATATGGCAAGGAGATTAGAGACCACACCAAGAGTAAATGATGAGCACGAAATAGTACATAGTTCCCCAGCAGATCGATTGAGGCAACTACTTTTATTTACTACTGGAGAATCTACTCCTACTCCACTTTACAGGATGATCCATTTGCATTCTTGATAAAATTTTAACAGGCTTATAGAATGGTCATGGAAATTGAGGATGATTCTGAACCCACTGCAATGATAAAGTCATTTGTAAAACGGTTCAAATATCTTGATCCAGTCTCCAGGGAGTTAGCACTAGGAAAGCCTACGTTACAGGAGGCGGCAACATTTATTGATCAAATAAGGAGATCAATAAAACAAAGTAGTATAAGGGTCAAAGTTGCTGCAGTCCAAAAAAAGGATGAAAATCAGGTAACAAATTCAAATCGTCCTAAATCAACCCCTCCCATGAAAAGAGACCAATATAAACAGAAAGGAAAGGTGTCGTTTCAAAGAGGACAAGTTACTTGTTATTATTGTGGGAAAATAGGACATTTAAAATGGCAGTGTAGGAAATTCCTAAATGAGACACAGAATGCAGGGAAGAAAATAGTTTTGTGCCAACTGCTCCTCCTCCAGAGCAGGATCAGTCACAATCACCATATGCACCTTTAATAAGACAAATTAGAGAATTAACATTGAATAATTCGTACAAGGGAAATCTTATGGTAATAAGATTGAGGAGACAACTGGTTTGTTACCTTCCCCATGACTAGAACGAACTCTAACCCCTCGTCCTTTAGAATTAGTAGCTCCAGTTTCACTGGATGAGTGTGGGAGACCCTTTGTAAGGGGATCCCACAGGGCAAAGAGGTGACATTTCTCATTGACACAGGAGCTCAATTAAGTGTGACTAAACAGGATTTGCCTCTAACTCCAAATGCACCTGTTTGTACTGTACAATTGTTGGTTTTAGTGGAAAGAGCGGCACTAAGGCAACTTTAGCACAGAATGTTAGTTTGGAAATACCAGGCTATCTGAAAACTAAAATAGACATTTGGCATAGTACTAATTCTGAAAACATCATAGGAACTGACATAATGAAAAAATGGGGTTGGGTCATTGACTTAGGAAATAAGGTGATCTGCAAAGATGTTGATGGATCTAAACCTGTAGTCATTGATCCCACTGAATACAGTCATGTTGGTACTGTTTGCTTAACCGAAGTTGTTTCTTCTGAACATTTGTGGCCAGAAACTGGTGATGATGAAGTTTTAAAAGAAATTGTACAATGTACTCCTTCTTTGTGGGCACAATTCAGAAATGAAGTGGGCACAATGAAAGATGTACTTGTCAATGTGGAGGGGAGAGACCCTCCTCCCCAAAAGCAGTACAAATTGCCACCTGAATCAATTGGTCCCATGTCTAAAATCATACAGGAACTGCTTGATCAAGGTGTCATTAGAAAGGCAAATTCAGTAACAAACAATCCACTGTGGTGTACTGTGAAGCCTGATGACTCATACCGAATGTTATTGGACCTAAGATTGCTGAATAAGTATACCCCAAATGTGGCACCCATCGTAGCAGATACTCATGACATGATGGCACGATTAAATGCCAAGGCAAAGTTTTTCTCTGTTTTAGACATCAGTGATGGTTTTTTCAGCATCTTGCAAAGAGCTGTCAATACAAATTTGCATTTACTTTCATGGATGAGCAATATGTATTTTGCAGATTACCCCAAGGAGCACATTTATCACCTAGCATGTTTCATCAGGCAGTCGCAAAGATATTGTCCAAATTTTCGAGACCAGATTGTCTGTTGCAATATGTTGATGACATTCTTCTAGCCACTGAGGATAGAGAGTTGCATTTGTCTCTCTTAGCAGAATTATTTTCGTTGATGCACGAAGCAGGTTTGAAATTGAACACCAAGAAAGTCAAGCTGTTGCAGACTGAAGTGAGATATCTTGGAGTGTTAATCAGTCCAGGAAAGAGACAGCCTCTTCAAGAAAGGATTGAAGCTATTGCTTCTCTTCCCATTCCAACATCACACAAGGCTCTGAGACATTTCTTGGGTCTGGTAAACTTTTCCAGAGAATTTGTAGAAGGGTTTGCAGAAAAAGCTAAGCCTCTATATGATCTCTTGAAAAATAATGATGATGTCTCCTTTGGGCCATGGGAAGAGGAACAACAGAAGGCTTTTGAACTTCTAAAGAGAGATATGCAAAATTCTCCAGCATTGTTAACAGCTATGACTCAGTCACCTTTGCTTTGCAGGTTCACACCTCAGACACGGCTGTGTCAGCTGTACTCTTGCAGTTGCAAGGGGAGAATGGCGGATTTTGGGCTATTTCTCTAAGCTTCTCACACCTGTGGAAAAAGGGTTTGAAATTTGTGCAAAACATTTGGTGGGTGTTTATTTTGCTGTTAAGGCAACAGAACACATTGTTGGATTTAACAAAATCATTCTGCAGACTCCTCACTCCACACTAAAACTTCTCCTTGAGAAAAACCTCCCAGGTGTGTCAAATCAAAGATTTGCACATTGGTTGTTGTTCTTATCATCAAAACAAATTGAGATTGATCACAAGGCCAAGTATGTATTTCCTCAATTAATGCAGTATGAAGGAAAAGCTCATGAATGTTCAGAAACATTTTATGAATCATATCTTAGCTTGTTTAGGAGAGATGCAGAGAACAGTTATAACAATTATTTGTTGATGGTTCCAGATACTGTTCAGGGGAAAGTACTATACAGATTATGCTATCTGGTATCCTGAAAGGGGATATGCAGTTCAGCATAGACTGCCAGGACATTATTCAGAGTTAGAAGCAGTCAAGACTGTACTGACAATGGATGAGAAAGAAAACAAGAATCCATTGGTCATTTATAGTGACAGCTCATATGTCGTGAGATCACTGACAGACTATTTACCAGTATGGGAGAGGAGGGGATTTGTAGATTCCTCTAACAAGGTCCTGATGCATAGTGATACACTCAAGGACATATTCAAAATAGCTTCGAAAAATCCTAATAGCTATGCTATAGTCAAAGTCCCAGCACATAAAAAGGCGAACATGAGTTAGTTATTGGAAACAACACTGTAGACACATTGGCTAAGGAAGCAGCTATGACAGGAGAGTTGAAGGAAGAAATTGAACCTTTGAAAGCTTTACCAGTGGGGGAAAACAGACACGCATTTTCCTTCTTTTGCAGAAGAACAAGCGAAGGATTCGTCCCTTGCTGCTTCTCAGGTTGATCCAAAACCTCCCTTTGTTTGTGAAAACGGGGTTTTGTGTCATGACTGTCAGAGGAATTGCGTCCTGTTGTCCCAAAACACTTACAAATGGAATTCACCAAATACAATCATGAGAGTTTAGGTCATTTGGGTCAGGAAAAATTGTTAGGAGTTCTCAAAGAGAAATTTTATTGGGACAAAGTGGAGAAGACTGTCCAAGATGTTGTTCAGTCATGTCTCATTTGTGCTCAAGTCAAACCACGACCTAAAGGACAAAAACCTCCACTTTTATGAATTGCACCTGCTGATGGTCCTTGGTCTACGTTACAGATAGACTACATTGGTCCTCTACCTTCAGGTAAACATGGACTCAGGTATGCATTAGTGGTGGTGGATGTATTTTCAAAATGGGTAGAGATCTTACCTGTCAGGAAAGATAATGCTCTGTCTACAGCGAGGGCATTGGTAAATCATGTGTTTTGTACTTGAGGGATCCCAAGAATGATTACCTCTGACAGAGGAAGTCATTTTACAGGAAAAATCATGCAGACAGTTTGTGCTATTCTAGGAGTACAACAACAGTTCCATGTATCGTATCACCCACAATCTGCAGGCATTGTGGAAAGAATGAACAGAACAATAAAGGCAAGGATTGCAAAAATGTTATTAGACAAAGGAAATACATGGGTTGATGCAATACCCTTTGTACTTATGAGTTTAAGAGGAACCGTTTCCTCTACAACACCGTATACTCCATTTGAATTAATGACGGGAAGAACAATTCCATTAATATTCCCAAACAAACCATTCTTGTCTACACCTCAAAAAGATGCAATAGCAAGGTCCAGGTGGTTATAGTTATTGCAGGAGAATTTAAGTACAATTATTCCATATGCTGCATCTAAAATGCAATGCATGATACCACCTCACTCTTCTAAATTTGTAAAAGGTGCTTTTGTAATGATTAAGACCTTCAGGAAGAGTGGACCTTGGGAAAGCATTTGGGAAGGTCCCTTCGAAATAATTGACACTATGGGACAAGTAATGATTTTGGTTCAAAGAGCACCAAATGCTTCAAAGAATACTCGCAGACAACAAAAACTGTGGGTACATGTTGATCAGTGTAAATTGTATGTACCAAAATAATGATACTGCTTTTCTTCACAGGGAATGAAACTCTTCACGTTATACACAATCCACAACAAACAAAGATGTCTTCAGAAAAGCTGTTTCATGATGAGAATGTCATTGTTGATGATGATATTCACAACTGCTACGTTCGCAGAATTCCTTGATGATAAAAAGAGTAATCATGACAAAGAGACTTCACAAACACAACAATAGCTGATCTCAGGGAGACCAGCTACAAAAAACACCGCGGAGCGTCACTTAAGAGTCTCAACGTGGCAATCCAAAGTGCAAAGCTCCCTGGGAAACAGGAATATGCAAAATAAATGTGGAGCCCCAGTTATGGGTCTACAACACAATGAAAGCCAGATATCCCTCAAAGGAAGGAAAACCAAGCAAAGGGGTGTCTCCATTACAGAGATCACCAAATCCACCATATTAAGTGGCCCCATGTCAAGATCCTGCTTTTTTACAAGCTTTAAGGATGTGACGGGGAAAACCTAAGCCAGGTATCCATCCACAGACAGCTGTTTCGGGGTGTTGCCCCTCATCAGTGCGGAGTAGGATTCTGGCTAACCGGGAGCTATACCTCGGAGACTACTCAAACACAAAAATAGCTGATCTCAGGAGACCAGCTACAAAAAACACCGCAGAGCCAGAATCCTACTCCACACTGATGAGGGGCAACACCTCGAAACAGCTGTCTGTGAATGGATACCTGGCTTAGGTTTTCCCGTCACATCCTTAAAGCTTGTAAAAAGCGGGATCTTGACATAGGGGCCACTTAATATGGTGGATTTGGTGATCTCTGTAATGGAGACACCCCTTTGCTTGGTTTTCCTTCCTTTGAGGGATATCTGGCTTTCATTGTGTTGTAGACCCATAACTGGGGCTCCACATTTATTTTGCATAAAGAGACTTCAATCCTTGCACGAAGAAGAAGAGGATTTCGTCTTGAGGATTTTCTGGAAGAACAAATTCAGGACAATTCCAGAGACATTTCCGGAAGTCTTTGTATGGGTTTTGGTGCTAGCTGTTGTATTGAAATACACTTCAGACATGATACACACATTGAATTACATGAATCAGCAGGACCCAAACCAAAGTTCACACAATTACAAGGAACATTCATACATAACAATAGAACTGGTTCATGGGAATGTACATCAATAGATGTATTATACTGGAGTATTGTGATAAAAGGAAATGAGTCAGCTACATGGTCCGGAGATCTCACAAATGATAAGATAGCATTAGGAAAAGTGGGAAAATCTCGAGAAGAAATTTGGTTTCAAACCCAGAACTATGTAAAAATAATGGATCCATCAATTCTTCCCATAACAGGAAAGGTTGATGAAGATTGGGTGAAAAGTTGGAGATTCCAAATAATTAGGGAACCTGTTGTAGTTAACATAACCATTAACTTCATAGGAACAAATGTTATTAATCCCGAACTTCAAGTTTCTCCAACATTGGTAAATATTCAGGAAGAAACTAATCCATTATATTTAAAATGCAGCACAAGATTAGAGATTCCATCCGAATCTATAATAACATGGACGAAAGGAGAGGTATTTTTAGGTAGTTTATCAAATGGTCCAACTAATGTAATTCATAGAGGTCAATTTGGAAATGTGAAATGGTTTGATAAAAAGTTTATATTTTATCAAGATCATCCATCTCCTAAAGATTCAGGAATTTATCAGTGTTGCATATTAACTATAAACAGCCATAAACAATGTGAAACTGTAAATGTTACTGTATGGTCACCTACAGAAAATATTTGTACCAAAGTTAAATTTGAATCATCTAATCCTTTCCAGATTAACCATTTCCAGTCCAAGCCTCTTTTGAGGAATGGTAAATATGTCACCATAATGTGGACATTTAATATATCAGACTGGAAAATATCATCAAAATATCCTAAATGTGGAAAGCATCTTGCTAACATGGAGGAAGGTTTAGAAAGAGTGTTTCCAAGAAAACCAGAACTAAAAGAGGTATAGTAGAAGGTATTTTAGGAGGAATAGGTACCTTTGGAAGCTTGGTAAATACAATGAATGTAAATTCATTACAATCAGATTTAAAAACCATAGGTTATCTGGAAAAGAAAGGAATTAAAGTACAGAAAAGTCTAAACCAACTTTTAGAGAAAATGATTGTTAATTCTGTAGTTGTTTTAGGATCTTCTGTTTCACATCTTCAAGATGTTACTTTAGGTTTGATCCAAAGTGAACAAGAGTCAGAAGTAGCCAGGGCATGTATGGAAATCCAAATAGAATATTCTACGAATTTAAAAATAATGGCTCAGGCTTTACAAAGTGGAATTACTCCACTTGGTATATTGGAAAATTTACCTATGGAATATAATTATAGTATGAGACATATAGATTTATGGGTAAATAAGTGGTTAGGATGTAATAAGAACACATGTATAGCTACCTCATTGATTCCAGTAGCTGGAAGAGAACAAATGGTAGTTCCAGTAACTGTTTTAGGAGTTCCCGTGAGTGAAACACAGTTGATTTTTTATCAATTGCAATATAAGGAATTTGCATATGATGGTACTCATATAGAACAATTGGATATTTCTTCATGTTTACACTTTGTTTCTAAAATAATCTGTTTACCTGAACAAGATAAGGAGATTTATCATTCTTGTTTCCATAATCAAACTTCTTGCCATGCACGAATTGAGAATGTATACTCAATTCATGATTTGGTAACTCAAGTTGGTCCAAACAAAGTTTGTGTACAAGTGATGTCTGAGAAAGAAAAGGTTGTAGCATTCTTTTCTTCTTGTGTACATCACGAGAATTTAACCAAGGGTTTATATTGTTTGGAAGGAGACTGGAGAGCAATCTCTATGAATTTAGGAAGACTCAATATTTCTTCCATAAATACAACCCAATTGAAAATCCTTCCAATGAAATTTAATCTCACTCAAATTGACAAATTTCCATGGGATGAGTGGACAAAAGAAATTAAAAAAGATAAAGGTCTTTTAAAAATATTAAGTGAACAAATAAAAGAAGCAGAAATTGCAATTAATCATAAACAAGGACAATTATCAGAAATAGAACATGAATGGAATATCATGTCTGGAACATCTTGGTGGGGAAAATTGAAGAAATCTGTAAATATGTGGTCAACATCTTCCACACAAACAGCAGTTGAGAATACGTTATCTCATCCTATTATTATTATATTTATTATTATATTTTTGTGTATTATTTATCAAGTTTTTGTTATGTGTAGGATAAGGAAAACATATGTTAATATAAAGAAGGAAATTAACAAAGGAGATAACATTTTGAAAGAAATGTTAAAAAGAACTCAGTATACCAATTCTATATGGAATACTGAATCAAAAATTGATCAAACAACCAAGTGCTATAACATGGTCAATGAGTGAATGTGATACGAATGAGATACGAATGATGAGTAATTGCGTTAGATTAGGAGGTTATGATTGAAGATTTATATTTCAAATCATAATCAGGGGGAAATGTAAAATAATAAACTTTTTAGCAGGCTAGGGTTATTTGGAGGACCATGCAAAGGCAGCACTTGTGTTGAATGTCAATTTTTGACAGGTTGAGATGACAATAGCATTTGGTAAGGTTAGGAATCCTCCTACTTCAGCATATTATTATTAGCTTGACATATAAGGAGCAATTAGGAAACCATGATGTAAGGGATTCTACTAGCTAACCATATATGTTTGTTACAATGCTAAATTTAGGATACAATACAACTCAATGGAGAGTCAAACTATAAAGAAGGCTTCATCTCATGACATGAGCAGAGCATTCTTGGACAGACACCTGTTGCTCTTAACACACACACAGATTCACACATACATGTTACTTTGGGGAAATAAGCTTTTGCACTTATTTTAATTGTTTAATTGCTTGCTTGTTAACTTTCAAGACTTATTTGCTGTGATATATTTTTCTCTTTCTAAACTTTCTTTTTATGAGAATTAAATCCTTCTAATTTTTATCTTTCATCACGAACTTTGCGCATTTTGTTGTGCTCCTTCTAAAGCATTTCTTGAAAAATAGAGAAATGCTGGACGTTATTCTACACTATACAAGTGGAAAATACTGAGTGCTCTGCATGGAGAAATAGTTCTTAGGGGGAGGCAGGCAAATGTGTGTATGAACACAAATTGGGTAATTAAATAGCTCTACTGTTACTGTTACTCCCAGGCTAGCTGGAAGCTGGACTGCTTGGATAGTCTGTATCTCTGTTTAGGGAGAGAGAGAGAGCCGCTTCATCTCGATATCCAGAGGATCCTGTAAATGTAGAACAATCCCACTAGCTATTTTACAGCTAGGATAATCTTTCCCCACAACAAAACGAGTCGAGGCTGCGATCTGAAGGTCAAGCTAGGACTGACTGTCCTGGGGCATACAGCCTCTTTTATTTACAATCCACAAACATAGTACTGCCCATAGGGGTTTGAAATACAACCAATCAATCCGTACAATAAACACAGACACTCCCACACAAAATCCTCCTCTCTGCCTGTGATCTGATTACTGAACACAATGGCTAATATAATTATCACAGGGAGAGAAATACAGTTTTATAAAACATATCACAGGAACCCAAAAACATGCAATAACCCCATGAGTCAACCACATATCCAAAATTCACCCAGATCCGTTCAGTAGTTTGGAAGATACAGTTTAATGCAGATTCCGCAGACCATATACAGGCTATAAAAAATAATTACTGTATAATGTGTCCCCTGCTGTATAGTTTAAAACTACTGCCCGATGTCTTTGTGCACCAAATACCGGCGAGATGGCACCGTGTAGAGTCCAAACAGCATCTGTGAGTTAAAATGGCCAACATCCATTGTTCTCACCATGTGCTTCATCCATTGTTCTCACCATGTGCCTCTGATACATGAAATGGTGGCCATCCAGTAACTCCACAGTATGTCCCCAGATGGTTCTTAAAGGGCCGTAATCCAGAGGCAGGAGGCGGGCAAGCAGTCCTATACAGGCACAAGTGGCGGAGCTGGTTCCGCCACGTTTCTCCCCTTTACCAATCAGACTAACAGGGTAAATAACAGTTTTGTAACAGTATCAACGTTATTTGGCATGTACTCGGCACACTGCCTGTAAGTGTTGAATAATTGATAGAAGCGAATACCACAGTGTCATCATCTAAACAGGGGCGAACACCCCTGATATAAACTAAACTAATTGTAGAACAACATATCCACACATAGTAATTAACATAAACTATGTGAGTGGCTACAGCAACAGGCATATATATATATATACACTGGCTTAAAGTACTTGCTGCACACTAACAGCAATAACACTGACCCTGTGACAATAATAGTGAGTGTAACGGAATGCCTGGCACCCCGACTGGGCACCTTGACCTGACGCTTGCTCCTAGTGCTTCCCGAGGGCTCCAAGCACTCCAGCTGACACCATAACCACCACAGACCCCACAAACTGCCTGCTGCTTGGTTGGGGTCTCGTCGCCCTCCACCCACTCTGTACCCAAGATCGGGCTTCAGCTTCCAGTGGAGCTCTCCTAACTCCAGAAAGCAGGAACCAGGAACAAGCTTTTACAAGAGCTTATACTCAGGGGAGTATTGTGATATAGCAATCTCCAAGAGTGTAGTTATCCCATGCCCCAACCATGAGCCAAGACTTCATGAACGGGTAAAGCAGAACTTCCTTTTGTATTGATTGCCACAGCTTGGCCTTTTATGCAAGTCCTCCAGCAAGGGTTACTCCCCCGGGGACCTGATAGAGGACAGGCACACAAAATACAGTGACCAATCATCATACAGCCAGATATATCACAACCCCACATACATTGTCCATTGTGCTTCCTAATTGCGACACAGGCAATGTCCATTGTGATTAAGCGCCACAGGCAATGTTCATTTTGCTTACTAACTGTCACCGGGGCCATAGTCACAGGGCAAGAGGCTGGCAAGCAGGCCTGTCCAACTCCCAGTGACAAAGGTGATTTCGTCACAGTGAGATCCAAAATCATCTCTGTATTCACTCTTATAGTTTTAACTACATTTAGGGTTCTTTTTTTTTTGGTATGGAGTATTAATATAAATAATAAAGGTTAAGTTTTATATAATATTTAGATTGTAACCTCTAAAGGGATTGTGTGGTTAATTAACCGTGTTCGAAAATCTTTTATCACCCCGAGGGTTCCAATTGGGGCATTGTATATATATGACCTTAAACTGGTACAGGACAAAAGGGGTGACAAACGTCGACTTGGGAATGGCTTCCTCGTCTAAGGGGATCTGCCAGTACCCCTTACAAAGATCTTTGGTAGTGAGGTACTGGCCTCTGGCCATTTTATCCAGGAGCTCGTCTATCCGGGGCATAGGGTAGGCGTCAGATACTTTTTTTTTTCATTGAGCCTCCTGTAGTCTACCCAGAAGCTGGTTGTCCCATCCCGCTTCGGCACTGGAACTACCGGAGGTGCCCAGGGGCTGTCAGAGTGTTCTATAACACCTAACTGTAACATTTCCTCAAACTCCTTGCGCATGTTCTCCTTTGCTGACACAGGTATGCGGTACGGGGGTTGTCGTAGTGGGGTTTGTCCGGGGATCTCTACCCTATGGGTAGCTAGGGGTGTGTACCCAGGGCGATCAGAGAACGTGGACCCTTTATCCTGAATCTTTGTGCTTGTGTCCATTCCTGGGGGCTCAGGCGCTCTCCAAAGTGTACTTCTCCCAGGCCCTCGTTCTAGTCTCCTCTCTCTAGGAGGTCTGGGAGTGGTAAGTTATCAAAGTCCTCTGCAGCAGAGGCACAGATGGCGGTTATATTTTCCACGCGCTCATAGTATGGCTTCAGCATATTCACGTGGAGCATTCGTCTGCCACCCTCCCCAGTGCAGGGGCCGATCATATAGGTGATATCACAGATCTGTTCTACCACCTTGTATGGGCCCTGCCAGGAGGCTTGCAGCTTGTCATTGTGGACTGGCCTCAGGATTAGCACCTTCTGCCCTATATGAAAGCTGCGGTTTCTGGCCCCCTTATCATACTATCTGCGCTGTCGTCGTTGGGCTGCCTGGAGGTTGGTACACACTGTCTGAGTCAATTCCTCCAGGCACTCACGAAACTCTATCACGTATGGGACGATAGGAGTACCTCTAGTGTTCACCTACCCTTCCCAATGTTCTCGGATGAGATCTATGGGACCCCGCACCCTTCTCCAGAACAGTAGTTCAAAGGGGAGAACCCGGTGGACTCTTGAGGAACCTCCCTATATGCTAATAGCAAATGAGGTAAGAAGCTTACCCAGTCCTTTCTGGTGTCTACAAATGTACGGCTCATCTGCTTCGGAGTTCTGTTGAAACGCTCACAGAGACCGTTGGACTGGGGTTGATAAGCCGAATTTAAGATGGGTTTAATACCGCATACCTTCCAGAGTTAGTTGTTAACCTCTGCAGTAAATTGGGTGCTCTATCTGAAATAATCTCCTGGGAAATCACATGCGGGAGAAGATTTGCATCAGGTCTCTGCATGAACATTGGTCAGCGCCTCCCTCTCTGGATACCTGATGGCATAGTCCACTACGGTCAAGATGTATTTCTTGCTGGAGGGACTGGGTTTAGCTAGGGGGCCTATGAGGTCTACGGCCACTCGACTATATGGTTCCTCAATGATTGGAAGGGGTTGGAGCTTTGCTTTATAGCGACCCTACTCTCTGGCAGGTATCGCAGGATTGGCAAAATTGCTTGATATCCTTTGAGATGCCTGGCCAGAAAAAATTCTGAGTCAACCGATGTTTAGTTCGGCTGACCCCTAGATGTCCTGACAGGGGTATGTCATGGGCAATGTGTATTAAATCCTGCCTATATTTTTGGGGGACTATCAGCTGTATTGCGTGCATCAGCATAGACCCAGCTACTATTTTTCAGCGTAGCGATATAAATAGGCCCTTTTCCCAGGCATATCTCTCTTCCCCTAACCTGGCCTGGCTGTTGCCTATCCTGCCTTTATACACCTGTATGGAGGGATATAGGGCTACCTCACTGCCAAATTTTAATGGGGAATCCCAGGGGAGGGTATCAGGAGAATGGGGTGATTTGCTTACCTGAGCCTCAGAGTGTGTAGATGATGCGGCGGTGCGGGCCTGCTGTCTGGTGATGCCTGGGTATTCCTCTTGTACCGTGGGTTGGGAAACAAAAGCTGACGTGAGCTACCCCAAGTCGTTGCCAAAAATAACATCTGCCATCGCCCGCGCTCCTGGAGGTTGGCCCTGATTGGACCAGGTTTGGCGGTTTCGATTCCGTGGGCATTCCCGTTGCCAGGCATGGGATCCAGCCAGTTCTCTCCAGTTCTGCCGAACCGTTTGTTAAAATTACAGCAGGTTCGCAGGACCGGTGAGAAGCAGGAATCCCGCCCCGGTCCTGCAGCTACAGCACATAATTGATTATTTTCAACCCGGTGCTCCAGCAGCCGCTCAGTGAAATGATCTACCCTGGCACCCAGCAACGCCCGACGAAAAATGAATGAGCTTTTTTTTTTTTTGTTATCTGACTTACTACTGCTGCAGCGCCGCCGCCGTCCGCCCGCCCTTCCGCCCCCAGCCTGCGTCTTACGGCCGCTCGGAGTCATGGCAACACACAGTCACATAGGCTCAGGCCAAGGGGTCGTGGCTGGAGAGTTAGCGGCGCCGCGGCGGCGGGAAGCAGCCAGAGCAGAGGGACTGTCTAGAGGCTAGAGCTGACTGACTGTGTTGTGTCAGTCTGACTGAGTCACACAGTCCAGACACAGCCGTCAGAAAGTTTGAAGAGTTGCAGTCAGCCAATAGGAGTCAGGACAGGTCAGGTCGTGTTAGGGTAGTGAGTGTGATGTGACAACAGATGGCAAGGAGAGGACCGGGGGGGAGAAGAAACGTGGATGGGTAGAGAAATTGGACAACATGGAGGATGGAGGGGGCCGGGGGAAGAAATGGGACAACATGGAGGATGGAGGGGGCCTGGGGGAGAAATGTGACAACATGGAGGGGGCCAGGGGAGAAATGTGACAACATGGAGGGTGGAGGGGGCCAGGGGGAGAAATGTGACAACATGGAGGATGGAGGGGGCCAGGGGGAGAAATGTGACAACATGAAGGGGGCCAGGGGAGAAATGTGACAACATGGAGGGGGCCAGGGGAGAAAGAAATGTGACAACATGGAGGGGGCCAGGGGGAGAAATATGACAACATGGATGGAGGAGGGCCAGGGGGAGAAATGTGACAACATGGATGGAGTTGGAGAAATGTGAGGGCTGATGTGACACAGGTGATTTGACAGGGAGGGGTTAGAAATGTGACATTGAGGGGTAAAATGTGAAATTGAGGGGGTGATGGCTGACATGGGGGCTGATGGCTGACTTGGGGGCATGATGGCTGACTTGGGGGCATGATGGCTGACATGGGGGCATGATGGCTGACATGGGGACTGATGGCTGACATGGGGGCATGATGGCTGACATGGGGGCATGATGGCTGACATGGGGTCTGATGGCTGACATGGGGGCCAATCTGAGGCATTAGGGGTCTGATCTGAGGTCTGATTAACATTGGGGGTCTGATTGCTGGTCTGACCTGAAGTGTCAGCACACACAGTTCAGTGAGGAGGAGATTCACTTGTCACTGAATGACTTATCCCATTCTTTAGCAAGAGCACATGGTTGAAATTCCTTTGTGTTTTTTATATAGGCACATTACAGGCATTTGCTCTTTCTCATTCTTTTGAAACCTGGGAAGGATCCAACTACCACCAGCAATATAGTCCATTTTCAAACCTCATTCTTCATCAACTCCAACCTGAACAGTTCTAAGGAATCTGACCAAATCATCTAAAGCATTACATGAGGTGAGTTTTAATTTGGACTCTTTCAGGCCAGCATTAATAATTTTTGTTATTCTTCTCTGTTACAGATGTCAGTGCCAGATTCAGCACATAACTGACAGGAATGGAGCCAAACAAATGAGGTCCATTTAGAAGACCCCCTTTTGCAGGACTTTCTCTCTCCTATTTTTGATAAAATTTGTAATGGAGGACCCAAATGGAGCATCCATCACATATTTGAACATGCCCTGTTCAGGCATTACACTTAGGGGTTGATGCTGGATGCGTTGAAGTTATGTATAGGCCGGAACCTCTTCATAACTTCGGCGGATCCACCGGCAGCTTAGGGGTTTATTAACACCGGCATCTAAAATGCCAGTCTTAATAATTGTGTGTCTCTTAGAGCTTTTGTACCACTACTTATTGCATAAACTAAAGTCTTATTCACAGAGTCAGCGTTTGTTCATTGATTTCAATCAGTGATTTTCAGCTAAAACCTGGTTCAGGTTTCCACTGCAGAAACAGTTTGACATTGAAGTGAATGGAGAGATTCTCATACAGTAAATCAGCAAAAAAATCTGCACCATACTTCACACCAAAAAATCCAACTTTGTGAAAATCTGCACCTGTGGGTTTTCTGGCGGAATTTTTCACTATATATGAAGACACCTAAGGGTTGGCTCAGCCTCAGCTGCATCTCTCAGACTGACTGCGTCGTCCCTGACACACAAACTGACTGTATGATAGTTCCTATTAGATTAGGAGTCTAATGTACTGTGCTCATCACTAGATCCAAAATCAGATATGACATGGCTGTATCACAAATCATAAATCACTATGATGCAGTCAGCTTGGGTCAGGGGAACCACGGTTTTTAAGCCAAGCACTGTTGAGAGAAACTTTAATTTCTAACGATAATTTGTTTTCCCTTAGTCCTAACAGCAGCACAGATGGGGGGGGGGGGGTTAACCACCCCCCGTGGACTGGCAGGACCGGCAAAATGTTTAATGAGCCCAAGACTAATAACTCAATTTAACAATTAAGTATCCCCTTAAAAGGAGGAAGTCAACCCCCAGTCCACTGTGTTTATAGTAAGAAAAAAACTAGACTTACTAGGGTGGGAAATTTGTGTGCTGCTGTTAGGAGTAAGGGAAAACAAATTATCGCTAGAAATTAACGATTCTCTTACGTCCTACCAGCAGATGGGAAGATAGCAAGAAGAAACCCCTAGGGAGGGCCTTCCTGCCTGGCAGAACTAAGAATAGCCTGCCCAAAGGCCGAAAACTCAGCTAGACTGGCATCTAGTCTATAATGGGAGATGAATGTCGATTCAGAGCTCCAGGAGGCAGCTTTGCAAATCATGTTGAGAGGCAGAAGACTTCTCTCGGCAAAAGAAGTAGCCACAGCTCTAGTATAGTGGGCCTTCACAAATCCCGGAGGGTCCAGAGATTGGGAACAAAGGATTCCTTATTAGCCTCCTCAATCCACCGACTGATGGAAGGTTTGGATGCCTTACAGCCTTTAAACTTACCGGCAACAGGATTAGCAGATTCTCATCTTTTCTGAACTCCTTGATCTATCCACATAGATCCGGAGACATCTCGAGACGTCCAGAGGATGTCTAGCAGGTTCCTAGGAGGAGGTGGTAGATGTCGACAGAACCGGGAGGGATATCACCTGGTTGATGTTCTGGAAGGAAGGAACTTTAGGCCTAAAATACGGGAGGAATCTAAGAAGGACCAGGTCATGTAAGAAAATGGTATAGGGCTCATGTGCTGAGAGAGCTTGAAGCTTAGACCCTCTTGGCCAAAGTCACTGCAAGGAGAAACACAAATGTCCAAGTGACGACCTTGATGTCCACCTCCTCTAACGGTTCAAAGGGGGAGATGCTAACCCCTGAGAACTACTGAAAACCCATTGAAAAAAGGGGTCTCAGTACTGTAGGCTTTAATCTTTCAGCTCCTTTAAGGAACCGTTTGATCAGCGGGTCCTGAGAAAAAAAGTCTGTTAAGGCAAGCTGAGATGGCTGAAACTTGAACATTCAGAGTAGAAGGGCAAGGCCTCTATCAAGGCCATCGTGCAGGAACTGAAGGATAGCAGAGAGGGCGGATCTGCAGACGCCACCTCAGTTGAGGTACAAGAGGATGAGAATATCCTCATAATATGAGAGTAGGCTCTCTTGGTAGAGTCCGCTGTAGAAGGAGACAGCGTTCTCAGGACCGACTCTGAAAGCCCTTCTATTCTGGGAAGGGACTGATCAACCTCCAGGCTGTCAGGTTGAATCTGTGCAGATATGAGCAGAGGTGAGTGTCCCACGACACCAGGGTCTGCTGTGGGGAGCCTCCAATATTGTCCTCGACTCAACTGGGTGAGCTAGGTAAACCAGGATCTCTTCGGCCAAAACAGTATGATAGCTATCACCGAGGCCTGATCCTGACGGATATTCATCAATACCCTCGGAATCATGGAAAACGGATGGAAGATGTATGCCAGCCTGAACCTCCTGGATATTGACAGAGCGTCTAACGCCAGGGGTTTTTCACTCCCTGTAAAGGGAGCAAAACCTCTCCACCTTGGCATTGAACCTTGTTGCCATGAGATCCACCTCTGGCATACCCCACTTGAGGACTATCTGCTTGAATATCTCTGGATGTAAAGACCACTCCACCGACAGAAGACCGCGGCTCAGCCGCTATCATATTGAGGGAGCCTTGGATGTGGATCACAGATAAGTGGGAAAGGTACAACTCTGCCTAATCCAGAATCACCCCGATCTCTGACAGGAGGGAAGTGATCTCGTGCCTCCCTACTTGTTGATGTAAGTACCGCAGTCATATTGTCTGACTGGACTTTCACCGCTTTGCCCGAATCTGAGGGGTAAGTGAAGGAGGGCTAGCTGGATAGCTTGAATCTCGCGGAGATTGGATGAAAGAAGCCACTCCTGAGGAAAGGCAGCCAGTATGTCGTCCTGGAAAAACCCTCTGGTTCACGTCAACTTGAATTTGATTCAGGCGAGACCGGAGGAACGTAGAGACTTCAGAAGCCGCTATGGCTGTGGAAGCGGAAGCCGCAGCTGCCGTATGACCCCGCTCTTAGTGTGCACTCTGCAAGGGGGTCCTGCAGGCTAGTCCCATCGTCTGCAGGAACCAGAGTGCACTTGGACAACTTAGCAATAGCCATGTCCACCTTGGTAATGGATCCCCATGAATCCACCAAGGGTTTAGCCATTGGGAACATGGATTTAAACTTCTTTGTTAAAACCGGACCCTCCAGGTTCTTTCCACTCTGTAAACGTGACAGAGAGGAGGGTCTCATCCGCTTCGAAGACACGAGGTGCCCGACTAGCGGGATCCGAAGGCTCCCCATGGTCAAAATCATGGTCCCCCGACCTGATGGACTTGAGCAATTTCTGTGTCTTTTCGGGGGGAAAAAACACAACGTCAGCTGCTCCTCATCCGAGGAGGAAGAAACTAAGGAGACCAAGAAGGTCTCTCTACCAGGACAGAGGTCTCCAAAACTGGTATTTGCCCAGCCTTAAGCTGTTTACCTTCTGCAATCTCACAAGTGCAGGTATGATCAGCTTACAATAACCGTTGACCCCTGCAATGATAGCAGGATAGAGGCTTCCTCCTGGAATCCACTTTCCTGCCTTCCGAATCCCGCGGAGAAGACATCACTGCGGGAAAAAAGGGACAAGTAAAACATTTGTAAACCACCTATCTACGCAGGAAAGTTAGAAAAACAGACCGGAGGCAGCTGAGGACCGCAAGAGAAAAACACCACAAGTGGAACAACACCAATTTTAGGACTCTGGGAGCTTGCTGAAAAAGCATATGCAGCCAGAGACCGAACTGGAGCACACAGCTTACTAAAATAGGGAAGGGAGGGATAGCCAATCCATCCTTCCCCAGTAAATCCTCCACAGGAAGAAGCATAAGAAAAAAAAATACTTAAAATTTTAGCATGAAAACTCGAAAAAAATCGCATGCGCAATAAAAAATCGCATCTGTAAAAAAATCGTGGCCGGATCTGTAAAAAACGGCCGGATTACCCGAAAGTGACGCAAAAGGAGAATCCCCGTGTCAACTCCGGAAGATGGCGGCGCCCAGGGACCGAGAATCCTGGACCGAGGACGCCGCCAAAATACCCCAGCCAGGCGCAAAAAACACAGTGGGCTGGGGGTTGACTTCCTCCTTTTAAGGAGATACTTAATTGTTAAATTGAGTAATTAGTCTTGGGCTCATTAAACATTCCGCCGGTCCTGCCAGTCCACGGGGGGTGGTTAACCCCCCATCTGTGCTGCTGGTAGGGCATAAGGGAATCAGCCTTTAGTGGTTCAGTTCTACATTCTCCTGGGTGTAGTCCCCAGGTCAGTAGTGTGGACCCCGGTCAAGAATCACACGGCAAAAATGCAGCAGTTTAATGACTTTGCTTTTTTTGTGTGTGTGTGATTCTCCTTTACTTGTTGCCAGACTACGGTGGACTACACTCAGTAATTAAAAGGTTTGTCTGCAACCAATAAAATTTGCAGGTCAGTTGGGGAAGGTTTTAATAGCAACTAATAATTGTCTTTTTCAAAGGGGTCTTGCAACTTATTTTTCTTACACCAAACTGACATTAGTAAATTACTTTATTTTATAATTTTTTTTGTAGTTCTGCACTACAGACTGTTACTGCAAAGAAGGACCTGCAGCCACATATGTCACCCTAGGTTGCTTAGCTTTCCTATAGGTGTGTATTTGTTGCTACTCCTTTTAATTTACAATCAATTCTCTGTTTATGGTGTGTTTAATAATGTCTACTTCTGTATTCCAGGAGACATCACCATCAGTATCACTTCATTAATATTGTGTGAAATTGGACCTTATTTCTGCAGGAATTAACATCTGATTGTAGCTGCCAAGAGTGATGTGACTGGTTGTGTACAACATTACAGATCTTTCAGGTTTATTATATTTTTAATTTATATTCATTTGTATTAAAAAGCAGTAAATCATTTCTCAATACAGTTTTATATCACCACAGTGTTATCGAATGAATACCAAGACCTACATGGCAACATTCAGCATATGTCATTCAAGATCCTGGATTTTGGGTACTTAAGATTACCATTTGGTGAGTTTTATTCAGTCTATGCAATTTCCTAGTTTTGACCGCTAGGTTCAGAAACAGGCTACTTTACCACTGTCAGGCCCGATCAATCAAAGCATTGAGGGAGGGGCTGGTAACAGAAAGAAGTTGAGCTTGGGTGCCACAAAGCAATGGTGACACCCTCATTACACCAAATGCCTAATCTTCTGTATTTTAAGAAAAATTCTCACTTGGAGTCGTAGATCAACAAAGAGAAAGTGTTTTAATCAGGTGAACACCAACTATATGTCTATGATAACAGTAGGATAGGGAAGTTGCTGGTAAGAGATTTGGCCAAGCATTAACCAAAAAGTATTTTCTTTACAAGCAGTGGAAAAATAATCACATTCCCTTACGTCCTACCAGCAGCACAGGTGGGGTTAAACACCCCCGTGGACTGGCAGGACCGGCGGAATGTTTAATGAGCCCAAGACTAATAATTTAATTTAACAATTAAATATCTCCTTAAAGGAGGAAGTCAACCCCCAGCCCACTGTGTTTTTTTCTGTCCTCCTGGACAGGTGGACTAGGCGGTTTGTTCCCCCTTTCTTATGGAAAGTGCAGGGAGCCTTCTTTTCGTTTGGGTAACGGCGTTGCCCTTTCCTAGAGTACCTTGTCAGTTTGGCCCGCAGCTTATCTTGCTGGGGTATTTTGGCGGCGTCCTCGGTCCAGGATTCTCGGTCCCTGTGCGCCGCCATCTTCCGGAGGTGACGCGGAGACTCTCCTTTGCGTCACCTCCGGGTAATCCGGCCGTGATTTTTTCACGGGCACGATTTTTTCATAAATGCGATTTTTTTATCGTGGATATGATTTTTCCGCGTTTTTCCTGTGGAGGATTTACTGGGGAAGGGTGGATTGGCTTTCCTCCCTTCCCCTATTTTGGGAGGCTGTGTGCTCCAGTTCAGTCTCTGGCTGCACATGCTTTTTCAGCTAGCTCCCAGAGTCCTAAAATTGGTGTTGTTCCACTTGTGGTGTTTTTTCCTCAGCTGCCTCCGGTCTGTTTTTCTACCTTTCCTGCGTAGATAGGTACATGGTATGGTTTACAAATATTTTATTTGTCCCTTTTTCCTGCAGTGATGACTTCTCCGCGGTATTCGGAAGGCAGGAAAGTGGATTCCAAGAGGAAGCATCTATCCTGCTACCTTTGCAGCAGTCAATGGTTATTGTAAGCTGATCATACCAGCACTTGTGAGATTGCAGAAGCTAAACAGCTTAAGGCTGGGCTAATACCAGCTTGGGAGACTGGCTTGGAATCTCTGGGTCCGTTGACTTAACCTACACCAGATGTTACAGCTGCCGTTAGAGGGTTCTGACCTCTAGTGAACCTACATTGCAGGATATGTATCAATGGCTCTATTAAAGGAGTCATAGGCCTGCTGGAAGCAAAGGCTTTCTATTCCTGCCCAGGCCCCTATGGAGACCTCTGTCCCGGTAGAGGGACCTTCTTGGTCTCCTTAGTTTCTTCCTCCTCGGATGAGGAGGAGCTGACGTGTTTTCTCCCCTGGAAAGGAACAGAAGTTGCTCAAGTCCATCAGGTCGGGGGACCATGATGTTGACTGTGGGGCCTCCTGTTCCCGCTACTGGGGCACCTCGTGTCTTCAAAGCGGATGAGACCCTCCTCTCTGTCATGATATAGAGTGGAAAAAACCTGGAAAGGGTCCGGTTTTAACAAAGAAGTTTAAATCCATGTTCCCGATGGCTTAACCCGTGGTGGATTCATGGGGATCCATTCCCAAGGTGGACATGGCTATTGCCAAGTTGTCCAAGCACACTCTGGTTCCTGCAGACGATGGGTCTAGCTGCAGGACCCCCTTGCAGAGTGCACACTAAGACGGGGTGTTACGGCAGCTGCGGCTTTTGAAGTCTCTACGTTCCTCTGGTCTCGTCTGGATCAAATTCAAGTTGATGTGAACCAGAGGTTTTTTCCAGGACGACATACTGGCTACTTTCAAGACCATCAACCTGGCTACGGACTTCTTGTGCGATACCGCACAGCTCCAGTTGAAGCTAGCGAGGGAGCTTCCCCGCTAGCAAAGCAAGTTCTGGGAACGAGGCCAAACACAGATCCTTGCTCTTGAAGCCAAGCAGCAAGTCTGTGGCTCATGGGAGACCAAGTGCGCCTTTGGCACCCTGTGACAATACTATCAAATAACGTCAGGGGCCTATATTTAGCGCGGCCCATATTCCATTTTGGCCTAAGCCTTGGGTCGCTGACAATTCCTCAAAATACAGCTTATATGGCCTTCCATTCGAGCCCAACCGTTTGTTCGGTTCGGAGCTAGATAAGATCATGGAGGGCCTTTCAGACTAGAAGGTGAAGAGCCTTCCCCAGCAGTCCTTTCGAGCGCAGGGCAGACAAGACCGCGATGGCAGGTCTGGCCAGCAAACAAGCTCTTGTAGTGACTGGAGAGACAAGCGAAAGGGTTTGAGGTGCTCTCGTGGAGGAGCCAAAGATGGAAAATCCACCTCCTGACTACGGGCCTCTTCGAGGCTCTTGGTTAATTCCCGTTACTCCTGCCGTCCTGCCAATAAGCTTCCCCATTCCTAAGCTTCATGTAACTGTCGGAAGTCGTCTCTCCCACCTTTGAGAAGAATGGATCCGAGAGATCTCGGATCCCTGGGTCCTGAATATCATTTCCGACGGTTATTTAGTCAACCTCACCTCTATTCCTCTGGACAGGTTTGTCAAGATCAACCTTCTACAAGCTGCCAAGGAGGCGATCCTAGAGGCCTACATTCAGGACTACATTTGCAAAGGGGCTCTGGAGGAGGTTCCGGCAGGAGAACGGGGCCTAGGGATCTATTCACCAGTTTTTCTGGTTCCCAAGGCTTCAGGAGATCTCCGGATGATTATCGATCTGAGATATTTAAATTGATTTATAAGGAAGGTGAAGTTTCGTATAGAAACCATCAGGTCAGTAGTTCACGTCGTCAATCCTGGAGACGTGATGGCAACCCTGGTCCTCAAGAATGAATATCTGCACATCCTGATCCATCCTGGTTCCAGGAAGTATATCAGGATCATGGTCCAGGTGTCTGGTGTCGTCAGGCATCTTCTGTTTGTTGCCCTTCCCTTTTGAATTTCTTCTGCCCCTCACTCTTTTACCAAGGTGGTGGTTCTGTGTGGCGGCTTTGACGCTTCAAGGACTGACCATCATTCCTTATCTGAACGACTGGCTTTGAAAGCCACTGCTCTAGCGGTCCTAACCCAACTTCTTCAGGTAACAATCTCCTTTCTGTTCCACCTGGGTTGGATCATCAGCTGGTAAAAGTCTAACGTAAGCCCGTCGACTTCAGTAAGATATCTAGGCTTCATAATCGACTCCACTGGGATGTCGCTCCAGTTGACTCCAGAAAGAAGATTCCGAGTTCAGAACACGGCAAGTTACTTTCCCCGGCGAGTTCCTATCCGGACTCTCATGAAGATGTTGGGGCTCATGTCAGCGTCTGCGGAAGCAGTCCCTTGGGCTCTATGGCACCTCCGCCCTCTACAGTCAGAGGTCCTCTCCTAATGGAATGGCAGCCCGGCTGGGCTAAACTCCCTGTGCTCCCTGACTTGGCGATCTCGGTATTCCCTCAGATGGTGGTGCCATCTTTTAGATGGGAAGTCTATGACCCAGCCAATCTGGGTCATATTGACTACGGATGCGTCCCAAGTAGGCTGGGACGCTCACCTAGACGACACTCCAGTTCACGGGACCTGGTTTCCTCAGGAGTGGCTTCTTTCATCCAATCTCCGCGAGATTCAAGCTATCCGGCTAGCCCTCCTTCACTTAGCCCCTCAGATCCGGGGCAAAGCGGTGAAAGTCCAGTCAGACAATGTGACTGCGGTACTTTACATCAACAAGCAGGGAGGCACGAGATCACTTCCCCTCCTGTCAGAGATCGGGGTGATTCTGGATTAGGCAGAGTTGTACCTTTCCCACTTATCTGCGATCCACATCCAAGGCTCCCTCAATATGATAGCGGCTGAGCCGCGGTCTTCCGTCGGTAGAGTGGTCTTTACATCCGGAGATATTCAAGCAGATAGTCCTCAAGTGGGGTATGCCAGAGGTGGATCTCATGGCAACAAGGTTCAATGCCAAGGTGGAGAGGTTTTGCTCCCTTTACAGGGAGGAAAAACCCCTGGCGTTAGATGCTCTGTCAATATCCAGGAGGTTCAGGCTGGCATACATCTTCCATCCGTTTTCCATGATTCCGAGGGTATTGATGAATATCCGTCAGGATCAGGCCTCGGTGATAGCTATCATACTGTTTTGGCCGAAGAGATCCTGGTTTACCTAGCTCATCCAGTTGAGTCGAGGACAATATTGGAGGCTCCCCCCACAGCAGACCCTGGTGTCGTGGGACACTTACCTCTGCTCAGATCTGCACAGATTCAACCTGACAGCCTGGAGGTTGATCAGTCCCTTCCCAGAATAGAAGGGCTTTCAGAGTTGGTCCTGAGAACGCTGTCTCATTCTAGAGCGGACTCTACCAAGAGAGCCTACTCTTGTATTATGAGGATATTCTCATCCTGTTGTACCTCAACTGAGGTGGCGTCTGTAGATCTGCCCCTCTCTGCTATCCTTCAGTTCCTGCAAGATGGCCTTGATAGAGGCCTTGCCCTTCTACTCTGAAGGTTCAAGTTTCAGCCATCTCAGCTTGCCTTAACAGGCTTTTTTCTCAGGACCCGCTGATCAAACGGTTCCTTAAAGGAGCTGAAAGATTAAAGCCTACAGTATTGAGACCCCTTTTTTTCAATGGGTTTTTCAGTAGTTCTCAGGGGGTTAGCATTTCCCCCCTTTGAACCGTTAGAGGAGGTGGACATCAAGTTCGTCACTTGGAAGTTTGTGTTTCTCCTTGCAGTGACTTTGGCCAAGAGGGTCTGAGCTTCATGCTCTCTCAGCACATGAGCCCTATACCATTTTCTTACATGACCGGGACCTTCTTAGATTCCTCCCGTATTTTAGGCCTAAAGTTCCTTCCTACCAGAACATCAACCAGGTGATATTCCTGCCGGTTCTGTCGACATCTACCACCTCCTCCTAGGAACCTGCTAGACATCCTCTGGACGTCGAGATGTCTCCGGATCTATGTGGATAGATCAAGGAGTTCAGGAAAGATGAGAATCTGCTAATCCTGTTGCCGGTAAGTTTAAAGACTGTAAGGCATCCAAACCTTCCATCAGTCGGTGGATTGAAGAGGCTATTAAGGAATCCTTTGTTTCCACAATCTCTGGACCCTCCGGGATTCGTGAAGGCCCACTCTACTAAAGTTTTGGCTACTTCTTTTGCCGAGAGGAGTCTTCTGCCTCTCAACATGATTTACAAAGCTGCCTCCTGGAGCTCTGAATCGATATTCATCTCCCATTATAGACTAGATGCCAGTCTAGCTGAGTTTTCGGCCTTTGGGCAGACTTTTCTTAGTTTCTTCTTGCTATCTCCCCATCTGTGCTGCTGGTAGGATGTAAGGGAATCGTTAATTCCTAACGATAATTTGTTTTCCCTTAGTCCTAACAGCAGCACACAAATTTCCCACCCTAGTAAGTCTATTTTTTTTCTTACTATAAACACAGTGGGCTGGGGGTTGACTTCCTCCTTTTAAGGAGATACTTAATTGTTAAATTCAGTTATTAGTCTTGGGCTCATTAAACATTCCGCCGCTCCTGCCAGTCCACGGGGGGTGGTTAACCCCCATCTGTGCTGCTGTTAGGACTAAGGGAAAACAAATTATCGTTAGAAATTAACAATTCTGCTAAGGTATTTGAGCGTTATTTGTAGGTTTACTTTAACTGTATTTTTTGTATATATACCTTTACGGCTACTACTATCTAACTAGCTTACACAGTGCCAGCACACACTGAAGACAGCTCAAGGTTTGATCAAACCTTTTATTATCTGAAGAATATAAACAAAATGAAGAGACAAGCTACACTGTTTCGTTTTTTCGATTCCTCCAGAAAGAAAAAAGCAATACATTCTCAGGAATTGGACTTGTGTGTGAATGACATAATAATAATAATAATGTTGTAGCAAACACTGAGAAGGATGCTATACTTAATGACAATAGTGATATGATATTGACCACGAAGTTCCAATGGACACACTGGATGATTAGTGATGAGCGGGAGGTGCCATATTCGATTTCGCGATATTTCGCGAATATTCGCTTGAATATTCGTCATATATTCGTCGAAATCGAATATTCGTCATTATTCTATATATTGCAAATGTTACGCGAATTTATATTCGCATCGCAAATTAAACTTAGAGCTGCTGAGTTCCTAATGGTTGTAAGTTGTATTGCTAGAATTGACGAAGATAACGAATATCACGAATATAGCGCTATATTTTCAATCTTCGTTATATTCTAGCAATACAACCATTAGGAACTCATATCTAAGTTGAATTCACAATGCGATTAATATAACCTGCATTAATCGCATTGCGAATTCAACTTAGAGCTGAGTTCCTAATGGTTGGTTGTTGTATTGCTAGAATATAACGAAGATTGAGAATATAGCGCTATATTCGTTATCTTAAATTCTAGCAATACAACCAAACCAAATGGCCCCTGAGGGGTTCAGATATCTTGCATCAGAGGCAGCAGAACGTTGGTGGTAGTCATAGTCAACCGTCATATACAATCAAATAGAGGCATCAAATGGATTCGCAAAGCGATTAATAATTGTAAGTATTATTCGCATTGCGATTACATCTTAGAGCTGAGTTCCTAATGGTTGTATTGCTAGAATATAACGAAGATTGAGAATTCAGTCTTCGTTAATTTATATTCTAGCAATACAACCATTAGGAACCCAGCTCTAAGTTCAATTCGCAATGCGAACATATACTCACATATACTCACATTGCGAATTAAACAGAGCTGGGTTCCTAAATGGTTGGCTTGCTAGAATGACGAAGATCACGTCATATTTGTTAGTTCTAGATAGCCATAGCCAAACAATAGTGAAGTAAGGGCTCTTTCACACTGGCGTTTTATCTTTCCGTCCTAGAGTTCCGTCCTCGAGGCTGCCATGGTAAAGTGTAGTGGGGAGGCAGGGTAGAAGCATACTTACTGTCCGCGTGGCTTCCGAGTCCCGGGGCCCTCCACAATGATGTCAGAGCGCCCCATGAGCATGGATCACATGATCGCATGGATCACGTGATCCATGCGCGTACGGCTCTCTGACGTCATTGTGGAGCACCCGGAGCCGCACGGACTGTAAGTATCTGCTCCTCTGGCTCCTCACTACTTACTATGGCAACCAGGACTTTAGTAGTGTCCTGGCTGCCATGGTAACCTGAAAGCATATTGAAGACTGATCAGTCTTCAAATGCTTTCTGTTGTCTTGCGTTGTGACGGATCCGGCTGGCATTTCTTGCGACGGAAGTGCACGCGGATCCTCACAACGCAAATGTGAAAGAGGCCTAAGTTGCATATACCCCAATGCAAGAATATTACTTTGCATACTTTATTTTTTAAGTACATGTCTCTCTTAAAGGGGTGGTCACTCTTAAAGGGCAATGCCGGGTCATCATCAGCTAGGAGATGGCCAAAAAGCACCGTAAAGGGATGCAGAAAATGGAGGAGCTACTTTCCCAACTCACAATGTTCCCATAGAGGCCTTTTTTATTTTGTTAATAAATCGTTTTTCTGAGTTATAACGCGTGATTTCAGTTTTTATAATGTTATGTTATAGTGTAATTCTTACTGATAACTTTATTTATTCTAAGGCCCCACCATTAACAAAGACTGCTGCTATTATCCTCACCACTATGAGTTCTGTGTAGGCCTTATACTACCAAATTGTTGTTAAAATAAAACAGAAAACCAAAAATGATTCAAAAACCAAACTAAACTTTATAAATTAAATATAAAACAATTGTTAAATATAAAACAATTGTTTAAACAAACATAAAATAAAAATTAAATAAAACTAAGGCAGGGCTTTCAGGACATCATGCTGGTTGATAAGCTCCGTTATGGCCTTCTAATGCCACTCCTCCATGGCCTTCATTTCTTGGCTGATCTTCAGCTGCAAAGCCCTCATCCGCCTGGAGTGCTCCCGCTGCAGCATAATTATTTTATTTTTCATTTCTTTTAGTACTGCCCAAAAAAAAAAAAAAAATTAAAAATCAGATTAAATAACTTTTTTTGATTAGTGTATAAAGTAGCCGGCCATTAAAATCGCAATCAGTTATATAGTTCTTTACTTAGGAATATTTCAATAGAGTATTTTATTAAAACAAATTGTGGGATCAGTTGACTGTTTGATTGGTACTATTTTGGGGTGCATACGTCTTTTTGATCGCTTGGGTTTGGAATTTATGTCATGGAACGTTACAAAATATGTACACTGTATAAAATATGTCTGTTTTTGACAGTTTTTAAAAAAATATTTGTATGGGATTTGCTAAAGGAGTAAGAACACGCTATATTGTTATAGAGCTGCTTTTTACGGATGCGGCAATACCAATTATGTGCACTATATTACTTATGTAATTTTTACATTACATAAATGAATATATATGAGAAAAGACGATTTCTAATTTATTCTTCTTTAAAAAAAAAAATTTGTCTTTTTTTTTCAATTTTTTTTTTTTTTATATATCTATTTTTTATTTATCAAAACCCATCTGCATCCTAAAGATCCATTGGGTCTGATCACTACACAGTGCATTGCAATAGTCATCTATTGTAATACACTGTATAGTCAGTGCCACACTTACACTAAGGCTGATCAGACCTCAGGGTCTGATCAGTCTTAGGTAAATGGCAACTTTGTAAGGCGTCAGGGTGCCATGGCAACCATCTTGCCGTTGCGGAAGCAGTGACGGCAAGATGGAAGAGAGAGGGAGCTTTCTCACTCTCAACCACATAGATGTCGCTGCGCTACGCTTGGTTCGTCTGCAGAGACAAAACAATCGGAGCACTTGCTAGCAAGGGAACACTCTGATTGGTCCCTTGCCGGCTTACCACTTGTGTCTGCTTCTGGGGAGAGCTGAGACTCTGGGGCTGTGACACTTTATAGTGTCACAGCCCCGGGAAGCAGTTTGGGCATGGCCGTACGTCAAAATGCAGCAAGTCACTTGTTATTTGGTCGTACAGTTATGTCAGAAAGCATGAAGGGGTTAAAGGATAAAGATTTAACATGTTTGTTATGGTTTCCTGGAATAAACTGACACCAGTGACTAAGTTAAAACACCCACAACACATATTATTTACCCTCCTGGCGGTGCGTGGTCACCAGCTCCTCCTCCTCCTCATTCTCCTCATGAGAACTGGGATGGTCTGAGCGTCCGGCATCCTCATGCTGTGGGATAGGGGCAGAGGGTCCTGCCTGCTCCTGCTCCTCCTCCTCCGACACCTCTTCCTCCACCACCACTGCCTTTTTTGAAGGCCTGCAGCAGACTGAGGGGACGGGATCACCTATAATGACAAAATGTTCTTAAGTTATAAAAACCTCATAAAGCATAACTGTACCTTTACATTACAGAGTGTTGCTAAAAGATACAAGGGTCATGTAAGCATTGTACCTAGGCAGATTTTGTTTCGTATCTCAGTGATCCGATCCTGGTGTCTCCTCTTCAGGTCGGACCACTTTTTATAATGGCCATCCGCTTGTGTGTGGCATTGTGGTCACGATATAGCTCATAACCGATCCTCCTCAGGATCCGCTGCTTCTCAAGCGGGACCTGGTGGTGTCAGTACTTCATCTCAAGCATTCGCTGCAGGATAAAAATGCAACCATATAATCCCAAATTTGTCAAATCAAAGTATTAGAAATTAATGTCATCATCTCAACACAACAAAAAATGTTTGAGTGTTTGAAAGTAAAATATTAGATTTAATGTTCCAGTTATACAATCGAATTATATTGAAATTGTATGTGTGTGTAGTATGAGATATTGGATATTGGCCATCTGAGGAGAGATGTACCCGTCTAGTGAAGTGACGGTGCGGTATGGGGTGTACAGCTGGTCCGCCTCCACATGGTGCACCCTGGGTAATGCTAAATAAACCAGCAAATAATGGCGGTCAAACATTGCTTCTCCTGACCAACCAGACGCATATTAGAATCCAAAGACTGTGTGTGTGTGTGGAGGGATATACACTGTGGGGTATACGGTGTGGGGTATACGGTGTGGGGTATATAGTGTGGAGTATACAATGTGGGGTATGCACTGTGGGGTATATAGTGTGGGGTATACGCTTTGGGGTATGCACTGTGAGGCAGGAAAATGGATGTGCATTGTGCATATGAGAGATGTTTCTCTGCTGTCCAATGTGTCCATACATACATTCTACCAGACATAGTGGTGTGATGTCATAACAATACTTAGTGCACCTATCATTAACCCCTTCACGCCCAATGACATAGCTGTACGTCATCTGGCGGTTGTGGCACTCTTTGGAGGTGCGCTACTGGAGGTCGGGTTCCTACCCTTAGTATCAAGAAGGAAATAAACTCCAGTTTGTGCGTTGAAGATAAGATTCTTTTATTCAGAAGTGCGGTAAATCATATACATGCATGTCACCTTTCGGCCACAATACGGCCTTCATCAGACCGATACCGCTCTGAGGACTGTTTGGAAGATGGGCATGTTGGTAGCAAAAGTAGACCACTGTCTATGTAGATATGCGGACGCAGGCCTTCCCTGCTATCGGGTCCCCATTACAGCAGCACAGTGACCCGATAGCCACCGCACCCGCCGCCCAATTACACGGAAAAGCCGCAAACCGCAGGTCTGAATTGACCTCCCGGCTCATTGTCCCAGGGTGCCTGCTGATTGATTTCAGCAGGCACCCAGTTCTGATCACCGCCCGCCGTGTAGCGGTGATCGGAACTATACATGATGTACCGTTGCGTCATGTGTCCTTAAGGGGTTACAAACCCATAAAACTGGCGTGGCATTGCTTTTATTTTGCAATTTTTGTACATTTTGCATTTTGTTTGGCTTCCCAATACATCTTATGCAATATTAAATGGCGGAGTTAGAAAGTACAACTTGTCCCGCAAAAAACAAGCCCTCATATTGTGAACAAACAAATAAAAAAGTTATGGCTCTTTGAAGGCAGTGAGTGAAATAAGAGGCTAACAAAAAAAAACTCTGGCTTTGACAGGGTTAATATGCACTGAAGCAAGAAAAAATGTGAATTTGTATAAATACATTGGAATAACAAGCATGTGATATGTAATACAGTGCTTTAATGTGGAATTACTTACAGTGATCAGGAGATCTTCCTCGACTTAAAATTGCTTGAGACCATTTTCATGCGCGTCACACATGAGTAATGCACTGCGATTCAACCTTCCTCCTGTCAACAAACTCGCAAGACAAAGCCACGCCCGTATAGGCTCACACGAATATTTCAATGCGATTCTCGCGATAGAAACACCATGTGCTTATTGCGAATGCAACTTAGGCAACTTCCTATTGGTTGCCTTGATAGAATGAACGATTATTGAGAATATACCCCGCTGTAAGTTAGATGCGCAATGCGAGTAAACTTACTCAAATTACTCGCATTGCGCATCCAACTTAGTTCTGTGTATAGGCAACGTTTTCCTAACAATGGTTGGCTTGCTAGAATAAACGAATATGACGAATACGAATATAGTGCGATATTCTCTATATTCGTTAAGTCTAGCAAGCCAACCAATAGGAACGTTGCCTATACACAGAAATAAGTTGGATGCGCAATGCGAGTAATTTAAGTAAGTTTACTCGCATTGCGCATCCAACTTAGAGAACTTTCCGATTGGCAATGGCAATAGTAAAGTTGCCTAAAGCCTATTCCACGCTCTAAGTTGGATGCGCAATGCGAGTAAACTTACTAAAATTACTCGCATTGCGCATCCAACTTAGTTGCCTTGCTTGCTAGAATTAACGAATATGACGAATACGAATATAGCGCTATATTCTGTATATTCGTTAATTCTAGCAACCCAAGTACCCCCCTACAATTAGGAATGTTGACTATACACAAAATTAAGTTGGACGCGCAATGCGAGTAATTTTAGTAAGTTTACTCGCATTGCGCATCCAACTTTTACCATGGTCTAGATAACCGTGATTCTCAAATCCGACAGTACATTCTAGCATGGAGGCGTTCCCATGGTGATGGGGACGCTCCATGCGCACAAGAAGTTGGCACTCGGCAGACGGGCACTGACTGGAGCGGGAGGGAGCATGGAGTCCTCGGACATGTAAGAATAACTGCTTTTGGGAAGTGGGAACAACTTAAAAAAAAAAATGCTAATATTCGAATTTGCAAATATATAGCATTATATTCGAAATATTCGCGAATTAGCGAAGTGACGATTTTCGCGATTTAAATTCGCTATTCGAATATTCGCGCCAACACTATGGATGATATGCATGATATCGAAAGTGTTGTTGGGAATGATGATGATACAGTTTCAGATGTGTTAACAGTTGAAGAGGCATGTACAAGCACTATATCCTGTTGGTCCAAAAACAAATATAATATTTTAGCAAGTTGTATCCATGGATTCAGGTTAAAAATTGAAAATTAGGTTGTAATGTGTGCTGTAAGGTCAGAGGTTCTTTGGGAATAGAAAAAGCTAAGGCATGCCATTTTTCTGAGGAGTGGAGTAACTTTTAGTAAAACCAAGTGGTACCCTCAGTGATTCAGCAGGCCTCTGATCGCAAAAACTTAGACAGCACATTGCTTCTAAATCTCACAATAAAGCTGTGAGACTTCAAAATACTGCCAAAAGTGGCATATTAACCGCCTGTTTTGTTAACAGCGTCTGATATACCTGCTACCTGGTCCTCTGGTGGTCCCATTTGCTGGGATAGACCACCAGAGGACCAGGTAGCTATGTAAAGTAGCACCAAGCACCACACTACACCCCCTGTCACTTATTAACCCCTTGTTAACCCCTGATCACCCCATCTAGACTCCCTGATCACCCCCCTGTCACTGATCACCCCCCTGTAAGACTCCATTCACATGTCCATATGTGTTTTGCGGATCCGCAAAACACAGACACCGGCAATGTGCTTTACGCATTTTGCAGATCCGCACATTGCCAGAACTATATAGAAAATGCCTTTTCTTGTCCGCAATTGCGGATTCCCGATCAGAGCGGGACAAAGTCTGTCCCCATAGAAATGAATGGGTCCGCAATTCCGTTCCGCAAACAGAATTGTGGACGTGTGAATGGGGCCTAAGGGTCCCTTATCACTGCCAGTTAGTTAGCTACTTGTTAGGTAGTTAGCGCCCAGCCCACCACACTGCAGTCACTGATTTTGGCAGAGATTTTTTCATCCACATTGATTGATGCGAATGAAGAAATCTGTGCCGTTCATTTTTTATTTTTTTTTCAGCACAGAGGCTGAATGGAAAAAAAAAAATCTCATTACCCGTATGCTCAATATAAGGAGAATAGCAGAAACTCCTAATGCTGGCCATACGTGTAATGATTGCGGAGACCCTCAAATTCCAGGGCAGTACAAACACCCCATAAGTGACCCCATTTTAGAAAGAAGACACCCCAAGGTATTCTGTGAGGGGTATTGTGAGTTCATGTAAAATTTAATTTTTTGTCACAAGTTTGTGGAATATGAGACTTTGTAAAACATACAACTTTGTATAAACATTTTTAAAAAGTTGTCATTTACAGAGATATTTCTCACACACAGTATGGGTATATGTAAAAATTCACCCCAAAACACTTTGCCCTACCTCTCCTGAGTACGGCGATACCACATGTGTGACACTTTTTTGCAGCCAAGATGCGCAAAGGGGCCCTAATTCCAATGAGTACCTTTAGGATTTCACAGGGCATTTTTACGCATTTGTCTTCTCATGCTTTAGGGCCCCTAAAATGCCAGGGCAGTATAAATACCCCACAAGTGACCCCATTTTGGAAGAAGACACCCCAAGGTATTCCGTGAGGGGCATGTCGAGTTCACAGAAAGAAAAAATTTTGGCAGAAGTTAGCGGAAATTGATATATATATATTTTTTTTCACAAAGTCTCATATTCCACTAACTTGTGACAAAAATAATATTTTACATGAACTCACCATACCCCTCACGGAATACCTTAGGGTGTCTTCTTTCTAAAATGGGGTCACATGTGGGGTATTTATACTGTCCTGGCATTTTAGGGGCCCCTAAAGCATGAGAAGAAGTCTGGAATCTAAATGCGTAAAAATGCCCTGTGAAATCCTAAAGGTACTCATTGGAATTTGGGCCCCTTTGTGCACCCAGGCTGCAAAAATTGTCACACATGTGGTATCGCCGTACTCAGGAGAAGTAGGGCAATGTGTTTTGGTGTATTTTTACATATACCCATGCTGGGTGTGAGAAATATCTCTGTAAATGACAACTTTTTAAATTTTTTTATACAAAGTTTACAGAGATATGTCATTTTACATAACATAGGTATATGTAAAAATACACCCCAAACCATATTCCCCTACTTCTCCTGAGTACGGCAATACCACATGAGTGACACTTTTTTGCAGCCTGGGTGCGCAAAGGGGCCTAAATTCCAACGAGTACCTTTAGGTTTTACAAGCTTGCTCACAATTTAGCCCTGCCCAAAATGCCAGAACAGTAAACACACCCCACAAATGACCCCATTTCGGAATGTAAACACCCCAAGGTATTCACTGAGGGGCATAGTGAGTCCGTGGGAGATTTTTTATTTTTTTTTTGCCAGAAGTTTGCAGAAATGGAAACTTTATTATTTTTTTTTTTTCCTCGGAAAGTGTCATTTTCCGCTAACTTGTGAAAAAAAATTAAATGATACATGAACTCATCATGCCCCTCCGCGAATACTTTGAGGTGTCTTCTTTCTAAAATGGTGTCATTTGGGGGGTATTTATACTATCCTGGCATTCTAGCACCTGAAGAAACATGACAGGTGCTCAGAAAGTCATAGCTGCTTCAAAATGCGGAAATTCACTTTTTTGCACCATAGTTTGTAAACGCTATAACTTTTACCCAAACCAATAAATATACACTTATTGGATTTTTTTATCAAAGACATGTAGAACAATAAATTTAGAGAAAATGTATATAGAAATGTAGTTTTTTAAAAAAATTTACAACAGAAAGTGAAAAATGTCATTTTTTGCAAAATTTCAGTCATTTTTGATTAATAGCAAAAAAGTAAAAATGTTAGCAGCAATGAAATACCACCAAATGAAAGCTCTATTAGTGAGAAGAAAAGGAGGTAAAATTCATTTGGGTGGTAAGTTGTATGACGGAGCAATAAACGGTGAAAGTAGCGTAGTGCAGAATTGTAAAAAGTGGCCTGGTCATTAAGGGTGTTTAAGCTAGGGGGCTGAAGTGGTTAACAACAGCAATTGATCGGGCTCAATGAGAAAGCTATAGCGTCCACAATTCATATTTTTAATATTGTGTACAGTTTAGCTTTACATAATAAGCCTATGGCTGACATAGAAGGAGAAGTTGAATTGCAGAAAATGCAGAAAATGCAGAAAATGAATGGTGTAGATGTTGGAGTAGGCCTTCACTCAAGGAAAACTGCCATTACGATCATTCAACGTATATCCTCACAAATAAGGAAGGCTTTATTTTCTAAAATTGTAAGTTGTAAGAGCAAATTGTGTGTCATAATTGATGAATCTTCTACTGTGGCACAGAAAAGTGTTCTAGTCATCTATACACGTTGTGAGCTTGGACCCTGTCAATGGACCCTGTCAATGTATTTATGGATCTTAAAGAGCTTGACTCAACCACTGCTGAGGTCATAACTGAAACACTTTTCAACTGCTTAAGTGAAAATGGATTTGATAAAGGTTATTTACAAGATAATCTGATATGATTTTGCTCAGATGGTGCTAGTGCAATGCTAGGTAGAAAGTCTGGGGTTGCATCTAGAATTGTAAGAGAATTCCCAAACATAGTCATATGGCACTGTTTGGAGTTGCAGTTGGAGATAGTAAAGATCGGTAGAATCCTAGGTCCTCAATGGGTGGCTTGTAGTGCTCGTGCTGCCAAGGCAGTATGGAGAGCGTATCCAGCCCTGTATAAGCACTTTTTGAGTTATAAGAATTTCTTGGGAATTAAGAAAAAAATGGAAAACTTGTGTTTCCTAAAAGATCTTGCTTTAATGATTGAAATTCTTGATGAGCTCTCCCTTTTATCGGTTGCTCTACAAGACCGGGATGTTTCTCTTGTCAAAGCAGACAGACTTCTTTGTCGGTGTATTAGGGTCCTTAAAAACCTAAAAGAACATCCAGGGAAGCATGAAGTTCAGATTAATACAATGACTAGAACAGACCCAGTTAAAGATATTCCTTTCCAAGTGAGTGCTAAAAACGCTGGTTTCCAAGAGCACAGTTATATCAGAGTGTAATAGACAATATGAAAAGTAGGTTGTTTTCCACTGCAAATACAAGACAAGTGGACAGCGGTACAGTTGTCCAAAATGCAAGCCGCTACAAAAGTTATCGTCCTTGTTCTCTTTACTTGAACCCAATTCTTGGCCATCTGACCTCACACTATCTCCGTGGCCAGAAGGGAAATGTCAATTAGGACAGGTAAATAAACTGATAAAATGTAACATTCCAGTTAATGATTTCTGGGATTACATAGACAACAGATATTTTTCAGATTGCAGCCTCCCACCCTCTATTCAACAAGCCAAGAAAATGATTTGGGTCATAGCTGTCAGTAGCGCTGAAGCTGAAAGAGGATTTAGTATCATGAATAACATTGCCACACATGAAAGAAGCAGACTTACAGTTTCTAATATATCACATCTTATGACAATCAAAATTCTTGGCAAACCAATGTCAAGCTGGGGTCCGGAAAATATGTTAAGTCTTGGTTACAGAGAAATCACCACACTGCCACAGACCTCAGAGTAAAAAAAGGCACCCAAACAATATGATGAAAATTCCACAGCCATTTGGTCTTTGTTTTAATTGGATAGCAATGGAGTTTCTTTGTGGCTTGGGCATTTCTTCATTGCCTGCTGAAATATTCTCTGTAGAAAGTGACAGGTAATAGTTCTGCAAGATCTCAGTTCTTCTCCCTTTCATTACATGCTGACACCTGACAACTTGTGCAGTACTGGAGAGTCCAGTAGATCTAGCTGGTCAAGTGTACTGCATGGTATGTCTGGTGCCACCGAGCAATGACTGGAGCAGCAGAGCTGAGGCCTGGTTGTAGCTTGAACAGTAATCAATTCTTCTCCCTTTCAATGAATGCTGACAGGCTTTCTATATGTAATTTTACTGTAGTTTCCAAACCATTATCTTTACCTTACTTTTGATGATACATCAGCAGCCAGCTTTAGTTTTGGATGGAAATCTGTCAACGTGTTAACTAGATATCACATGCTTGAAATGGCACATAATGTATGTGTTGTACCTTCCTGTTCGCTGATGAATATTAAAATATAAGATCATAAACTGGTATGTGGGTATTTTTAACTTGAAAATTTGTTGCATTTGTATTGTTTTTACACTAATTTCTTAAGTTCTATCGTTTATGGGTAACATTTAAATTGTAGACAAACATGGACAGTTTAGTGATTTGCGCTGTTTCTTGCAACGAAGGTAGACTTTTGAAATAGGGAACATGTTGTTAATAATTTTCTCTGGCGGACCCAAGGATCCTCACTCTGACCCTGTAGCTTGTAGCCGAGTATGCATGTGTATGGGCAGCCAGCTTTAGTATTAGCCCTTGTGCTTGCACATACCCATGCATTTGTGGTGCTTTTGAGGGGGCACCTGTGGATGCCTCATCCATGCAGTGCATAAAACAAATAGAACTGAAATAGTAGACCTTCTCTGTGCTGATAAGAAACAATAACCCAGAATCTGTCCACAGCTAGATGTATTTGTTTAGGTAATACCTGAGTTATATATTTTGGAGGGAAGGTAATAACTTACAGGGAAGTTACCTTTAGGTGGCAGTGTGGAGAGAAGAATTGTCTTTTTTCAGAAATTTGATCCGAATATTCAGCAGGGAACAAAAGTCTTGCAGTATTTGTTTAAATGAGATAGTCCAGTCAGTATAATTGCCAGGGGGTGCGGTGATCACTATGATCTGCGTTTGCAGTGCTCCAGACCTGTTAATAGTTTATTATTTTATATTGTAATGTTTTATATTTTGTATTGTATTATATGGCCGTAAGCAGAGATGGGATTCAGCCAGTTCCATCCGGTTGTTAAAATTACAGCGGCAGCTAGAGATGAGCGCTTCCATTCCAGAGTTTAGCTCCTAAGGCTTTTTAAAAGTTGGGTGGTATGTGTGTAGTGTAAATATGATGTATTTATGTATGTGTACTATGCATATGGTGTATTTATGTGTATGTGTGTTGCATATATATGGTGTATGTATATGTAAACATGTGTCGTGACGCTGCGTATACACTGCTGAGTAGGGAACCTGTTGTTAAAAATTTTAATCCCGCCCTGCCCGTTGCACATGGCCCAACTGGTTGCAGGTGTGACACCTGTGGGGTTTAGCTCTGGTCTCGAGGATCGTTCACATACAGACTGTTGTCCACTGCAGCTTTAGGGGCCAAACATCGCTTTATTGTCTCAGCATCAACATAAATAAATGAAATGCAAAACAAACACCTGCCCGGCTGGGCTCTAACTTAACACAGTGTGTCCCTGACTCACCTACAACACTGTTCACACACACCGCACCCGTGCGGCTTTTCCAGGCAGCCTGTTCGGTTTCACAGGGGTCTGAGCCCTCCAGCTTGGCTCCAGCCGTGGGTCCCAAACAACAGCCCTCAGCTCCCAGCACTATTAGCAGCTCCAGGAAAATCACACACAGCTGCTAAGGAGGCTGCCTTTTAAAGGGCCGGATAAAGTCCGGACTGGACCGTGGGAGTAGGCACCCACCCAGCTCTTTGCCTACTCCCAGTAAGAGCCGGCCCGGATTGGCTTTGCAGCCAAACTAACTAACAGAGTCTGACAGCACTAGCTGCTGCAGACAACAAAATCCGGCTCTCACCCCACCGAGGCCAGCAACCTCGGTGACACGTACCTGCCATCGCTCTCTCCTATCAGCCATGAGGCCTGTCACTGCCTCACATATCCCCCCTTTGTTCAACCCCGTAGGGTGAACACTAGCACCCAACCAAGACGCTCGTGAGAGGGCATCGACCTGGCCTACAGTCTTCCCCTTATTCCGCCAGACCCAGGCTAATAGCGCTTGGTTTCTCACCCGCATGAGTTTAGTACGGGGCAGATAAGACCTACGGGATTTTCTTGCCCATCTCATGACCCGGTACTCTCTTTCACGAATGAGGATGATGCGCTTTCGCACCCGTGGCCTCTCTCTTTTCGTTTTTCTTTTTCTCTCCACATTTCGCATCAGCACATGTTCCTCACATCCTTTCTTGGACTGCTGCATCTCTCGACTGAACTGTTCCCTCACTTCGGCCCGACTCTTCTTTAGCCTTATCTTTGGTCTTGGGAACATCTGAGGACTTCTCCCACTCCAACTCATCAGCATCAGCTTCTTCAGCCTTTGAGTCTCTTTTGGAGTCTTCAGTCACTTTGATAGGCTTTTCATCCTTCTCGGACACAGCATCACATACTTGCATTCTTAGCTCCGCCTCCTCCTCTTTCTCTTTAAGGACGGAGGTACTTGGGACATCAGAGTCCGTATCAGACTCATCATCTTCTGGCAATCCCTGCCAAGGTTTATCCAGGATATGGTTCTCCTTTCGGGCAGGATTCAGGAGAGTCAGCCCATCGGAGTAGACAGCACCCTCATACTGGTCGTCGGTCCCCTCGTATTTCTTCCCCAGCAGACTGCTGGCTTTCTGGAAGGCATTGACAGCAGAGGGAACGTCTTTCATGACCAGGTCCTGGCCACACACTGCCACGAGTCTCTGGGTTTCTGCATCCACCTCAGCACCACCATCTGGTTCAGCAGATACATCTTCCATCTTCTCTGCCTCGGCTGGCAACACAGCGCAACCACCTCCAGACCCATTCTTAACGGGCTCTGACTTCTTGGCATCTTTCAGAGGATCTTCCTCTTCAGGTATCTCATTTTCTTCCACCTGCTGCGCAGGAGCACGCGTAGGCCTCTCCAACTCATAGACTTCATCTTTTGAGCTCCTGAGATCTTCCATCTCTGCTCTGAGTTGCTTGTTCAGCCTCTCCAATTCATCTCGCTCCTTAAGCGCTTTTTCAAGGGCTCTAGCCAAGGAGAGGGCCATGGTCTTCTTCTTAGTTTTTCGGACCAGTTTGTTAGCAGCGCCCCGCTCTTGGGCCTTCTGTTCCAGCAGCTCTTCACTCTGTTCTGGTGTAACAGCAGTTGTAGGAGTACCACCATTCTTCCTTAGACACTCTGTGGGATTTCCACCCAGGGATTTTTCAAGCCCATTGTTGAGGTCTACTATAGACTTCTGTGTCTTTCTGGAGTCCTTTCCCTTCCCTGGGACACCAGGCGGTAGACCCTTCAGTTCACTCATCTTTTCCGGGGTCTCCTCTTTTGACCCTTCTGCAGCCTTCTTCGGTGACTCTGTGACGACAGCTAGTCCCTTCTCTATCGTATCTAGGGACCATGTGGCGAGAGGGAGGTCAGCCTCCTGTTTGCAGCTGTACTGTCCTGTCAGGTCATCTAAGACTGTCTGGATATGAGCTTCAGACACTAGGCTGACGTCACCCAACTGAACTCTCGTCTCGTCAGATATAACTGTCACCTGGTCGCTACTAGTAACCACTTTAGTTTGGCGAGACCTCGACATGGCAGTTTCTCTCTCTGAGTTGCTATCGGTCACAGAACGTGCGTTATATATACCGCTCGTGTCATTCTCAATCCTGTCCTCTAGGGGCACCGACGAGCTAATCCCCACCTGGGACATTTTATTAACCATGGAGATCTGTGGAGACTGCATATCCACTTCTAGTACGTGTGGTACACCCTCTAGGCCTGCCCCATGTACTTGCACATTTTTCACAGTGGTTTCCCTCAGTGGTGAGCTCTCAACATCAATTAGCATTTTTATACCATCCACATTTTTACCAACAGGGGAGCTTCTTCCCTGATCACACCCTTTAAAGGAGCAGGTATATCATCGTCACACATATCATTACACATTTCAACAAACTTTGCACCTTCCCTTGGCACCGTGTCTGCACCATTATTTCTAATGGTCATTTCACTTAAACCATTGCTTTCTATTTGCATTTGCCTTACACCTTCACTTAAAGGGACAGGTACAGGTTCTGTAGGAGCTTCATTACTTCCCACAGAAGTGTCTCCATTGCCCCACATTACATCATGCATGAGCACATTTGCAACATCAACTCCATCAGTCCCTGTTCCCACCGTGGTCTCACCCTCCGTGAGGACCACCGGATAGTCCACAGGATTCACATAATTGTCCCGGACAGTTATCATTCTACCTCGTACCCAGGCTAGCATGGGATCTCTGATTTTCGCCATCCCAAATCTAGCCTTGGTCACAGGCACTTTAGACAACACCCTGAGCTTCTCCTCTGCAGGTTCCTGCGATGGAGCAACCGCAACAGGCCTTCCCGCCTGTTCAGACACAGCATTTTCCTATAGTCACTCTTTTTGAGACATTTTTACGCTGCAGCGCTTTATCACTCACCGGCCCGGCAGGTAGCAACTGCCGCCCGGCTCACTGTCACTGGGTCTGCCACAAAATAATCAACCGGAACAGTCTTACCGATTGTCGTCACTGACTCGGCACGGTCATCACCCGTCTCCTCAATGCAGTAGTAGCCATGGGAGACGCCTTGGACTTGTCTCCTGTCTTTTCCCGGACGGACATTCCAGCCGCACCCTTTAAGATTCTGTGCACAGTCGCAGGGAAAATAGGCACTCCTGAGAAACGCACCACTCTCCAGCTCTTTGTCTTCCCGACGGTTGCCCTTGGCAACGGCATGCATATTCTCCTCCAACACTGCACTCAGAGCCGCCACTCCAAGTGCCGCACTCGGCTTTCTCACCAACCGATCAGTCTCCAGCACCAGCTGCTCCATTACACCCTCAGTGGCCTTGGTTTTCCGCCAAACCGGGCCACTTCTCACCTACGGTATCACCATTGGTACAAGCAGCTTCCGCCACACGTGCTGAAGTAGTAGCTGGTTGGTCTCCTGGTGCTGCAAGTTAGCCTCCACAAGGGCTTTTACAACCGCCTCCATTGTGTCAGGAAAAAAACAGTCCACAATCGCACGAGCGGCACTTGCTTCACTAGACAAACAGGCTTCCGGCCCTTTAAATCACTGCATAGCAAAACAGCAATTCCTTGGCAACTTTCACAGCACCTGCTCTTCTCCAGTCAGGTCGTTGCCCCTAGCAACACTTGGCCTTTTCCAGCAGGGACGACTTGCCCGCATCCGACACCAAATGTGGGGTTTAGCTCTGGTCTCGAGGATCGTTCACATACAGACTGTTGTCCACTGCAGCTTTAGGGGCCAAACATCGCTTTATTGTCTCAGCATCAACATAAATAAATGAAATGCAAAACAAACACCTGCCCGGCTGGGCTCTAACTTAACACAGTGTGTCCCTGACTCACCTACAACACTGTTCACACACACCGCACCCGTGCGGCTTTTCCAGGCAGCCTGTTCGGTTTCACAGGGGTCTGAGCCCTCCAGCTTGGCTCCAGCCGTGGGTCCCAAACAACAGCCCTCAGCTCCCAGCACTATTAGCAGCTCCAGGAAAATCACACACAGCTGCTAAGGAGGCTGCCTTTTAAAGGGCCGGATAAAGTCCGGACTGGACCGTGGGGAGTAGGCACCCACCCAGCTCTTTGCCTACTCCCAGTAAGAGCCGGCCCGGATTGGCTTTGCAGCCAAACTAACTAACAGAGTCTGACAGCACTAGCTGCTGCAGACAACAAAATCCGGCTCTCACCCCACCGAGGCCAGCAACCTCGGTGACACGTACCTGCCATCGCTCTCTCCTATCAGCCATGAGGCCTGTCACTGCCTCACACACCGTATACTAGGCTGGGGTGGGTATCTCGGTGGATATTAATTAGGGCCTCCCCCTGGCCATGACAGAGTCAAAGTCACAGGAGCTGGAAGAGGTGTTGCAGGTCTGGAGTATAAGCGGGGGGTGGATGTTGGTATCGCCTTGCGTCTTGGTGCTCGTCCGCTAACTTCACTGCGTCGTGTAGGGTACGGGGCTTTTGATTCCTTACCCAGTCTTGTACCTCTGGTGCCAGCCCCTGGAAGAATTGTTTTAGGAGGTGAGCCCATTCTGCATGAGAATCCTTTCACTGCTTTTTAAGTTCCCGGAATTTATGCCTGCATGCCTCAGGGGTAATGGCATAATGTGCTAGAATGGCCTGTCTCACCTTCTGGTAGTCCCTGCTGTCCACATCCGGAACTGTGCGGTATGCCTCTGCTGCGTGGCCAGATAATCTACCAGCAAGGGGTACCTGGTCTGCGGGGCTGATATCATGCAGCTGGCACAATCTTTCAAAGTCCTGTAGATATCCGTCGATGTTATCCTCTGTATCAGCATCATTTTAAAATGCTTGATAGGAAATCTTAACTTTTCCCTGGGTGATGCTGGTGACTCTTCTCTGGATCGCCGGCCTGTTTGTAACTGCCTGGCCGTGATATACTCCTGTACATCTGCCATTAATCTTTCCAATGTCTCCGTGGGTGGTGTTTCTGGGTAAAACTCTATTGTGGTTCTGAGTTCTTTTTGGAACTCGGTTTCTTCCCTCTGTGGTGGAGGTGCTGTTTTATTTGCTCTATCTCCCTCCATGAGTTTGGCAATAAGGGTAGCTTTCGTCTTGTTGCTGGCTATTTTGCCCCTTGCTTCCAACAGTTCTTTTTGTGTAGCTTGTTTCAGTGTGGCATGGTTCGTCTCCATTCACCGTCCGTTCGTATAGCCGAATATATTCCTGAACCCTGGTTTATATACGAATGGCTGTTTCAACGACCCGCTGTTTTGCTGTGAGGTTTCAATCCCGTCGCTTGCCACCAATTGTAGCGGAGTAATAGTATAATTTACGGTGTCACCGCTGGCAGTCTTATCCAGCACACAAGATACGGGTAGCCTAAGTATAATCCCTTTTTCTCAAGAACTGTCCGACACACAGTTTAGGAGTCAACAACAACTGTTTTATTGCAATGTAATCAATTATATACAAGTCCCCATGCAAGGGGTTTCCATAATAGCATTCCAGGAGTTTTCACCTGGTGGACCCTGTGGAAAACTTAACCTACAATGCTATTCCCTCATTGTTCGTTACTTGTAAGACAAAAGCAATCAGTGACCCGCCAAGCACCTGTCTGGCTATTCAACAGAAACACAATGGATACAATATCAATTAGGTTATCTCTTAGCTGAGGGGAGGGGATGTGTGGCCTGTTACCAGTTTGTGATTAGAGAATGTATAATTTTCTGGTGGTATTGTTCCATAGAACACTACAGATACAATGTTAATGAGGTTATCTCCCAGGCTGAAGGAGGGGGATGTGTGGCATACAACTTCTGTTTGTGGAACAAGCATATAAATGCCCTCAGTCTTGCAGAGTGTAAAATTAACACATAAACCCAGTCTTTGATATGCTGAAGTGGCTAGGTTTGCCACAATATACATGCCTATATGTTAGGCTGTCTGTTGACAATAAGCCTGAAGCACAGTAAGGATACTTTCACACTAGCAGCATGGAACTCCAGCAGGCTGTTTCGGCAGGTGAACAGCCTGTCGGATCCGTGCTGTTGCTAGTGCATGCGTTCCCCCGGACTACTGCTCCGGCCCTATTGACTATAGTGGGGGCGGGCCGGAGTTCCGGCGGCAGCACGGCAAACATGCTGAGAGGCGGCCGAAATAAAAGTACGAGATGTCGTACTTTTATTCCGGCCGCCTCTCGGCATGTTCACCCACCGGAACAGCCTGCCGGTGTTCTTTGCCGCTAGTGTGAAACTAGCCTAAGTCTATGTATAACAGAACAGATTAAGTATTAATGGAGCAGTAAGTATAATAGATAAACATGCCTTTATATCAGACTGCCGGTTGACAATGAGTCTGACACACAGTAAAGTCTAAATCGCACATCAGTGTTTCACAGATGTGTGCTGTACGTGTTCTCCATGGACAGTACACGTCCCCATTCAATTTAATGTGTGTATTCACACATCAGTGTTTTAGCACGGTCCGCGCATTCGTGTTTTTAGCACGGATGCATGCTCTATTTTGTCCGTGTTCACAAATCCATCACATCCATTATAGTCTATTGGTCCGTAAAAACCACGGATGCCATCCGTGTTTCACGGATCATTAAGAAGAGAGTCTTTGAAAATTATTTTTCAACTGTTCAGTGTCAGTGAAACACGGAGAGCAAAAAACGGACACGTGGACCCAAACAGATCCTTCACAGACAGCTTCACGGATGCATCACTGACCACCAGCTCACGGATTTGAGCACGGACACGGATGTGTGAATGAGGCTTAAGTCTGTGTATTACAGAACAGATTAAGCATTAATGGTGCCGCAAGTGAACTAGATAAATGCGCTTATATATTACACTGCCAGTTAAGACTAAGTCTGATGCACAGTAAGTCTATCTAGAACAGATTAAGGCCATACACTGAGCCTGCACTGTCCCTGCACTGTCCCTATCCAATATTGTACAATTAAAAGCTTTCTAAAACATTGCCCCTAGCGCTTGCCACATCTCTCCCTATGCTGATCACAGTGAAATGGCAGAGGTCCCACGAGATGAGGCTTTTATAGGGCTGTGACAAAACAGGGGATTGCTATCTGCTGATTGGCTAGCTTCATGGCATTATGGGTCATATTGCAATCCCGGGTTTCTTACTTTCACTTTGTAACATATGTAGCTGCCATTTTAGGACAAAAAAGATTTGTTACCACAAAGTGTGATGAAATTCAGATTTGTAGCAAATCACATTTTTCCTGAAATTCAAATCGAATTCCATAAAAAGCATAAAATATGAACAAAAAATGTTTTCCTAAATCTGAGTCCTAGAAGACTAGAGGGTGTCATATACAAATTTTCAGGGCAATTAAAGTCACTTTGGTTTGGTCCAAATCTATTCGGGATCGAGCTGAACTTTTTAAAAAATTTGGGGAACCTGATTACTGAAGATTTATTAGTGATCAAGCTCAGAAGGCGAGTGATCCTTTCTTTAACTTTGCTATATCTACTCCTCTAGCTTAATCATCATTTTCAAGGTATAAGGGCACAACAATTACATTTAAGGATTTAAGGGGAATAGTACTGTATCTGTCAGAATGGCTGATGTTCTACTTAAATCACCTTGAAGAAAGGGATCCCAGTCGCATGTGCCCTATCCACAAAAAACATCACCCTCTTAACCCCTTAAGGACCCAGGACGAGAATGCTCATCCTAAATGGCCAATACTTTGTGCCCCAGGACAAGCATTCTCGTCCTGTGGTCCTTCTTCCCAAACCCCCTCATGTGCAGTGCCATTATCCGGCTGTTACTGACAGCCAGATCTCTGCTGCATCCACCAGCATCGGTGATAACGCCAATGCTGGTGGACTAACCCCTCATATGCCGCGGTCAGTGCTGACCGCGGCATATTGAAGCTTTGTGCTCCCTCTCCTGAGCTAGCGCTGGGACCCAATGGTTGCCATGGCAGCCCCAAGCCATAAAAAGGCCTTAGGGCCTGACAGTCCCCAGGCTGGGTCTCATAGGCAAACTATCAGTGTATTACACTGTGTAATACACTGATAGTCAATACAGTACAATACAGATGTATTGTGCTGGATTGAAACAGGGATCAGACCCTGTAATGTTGAAGTTCCATAGTGGGACTAAAATAAAAATAATAAAAGTGTAATAAAAGTGTTTTTAGCAATAAAAAAATTTGTTTCAATAAAAAAGCCCCTTTCCCATAAAATGAGACAAATAAAATTGTAAAAAATATAAAAAATAAATAAAAATAGACATATTTGGTATCGCCATGTGTGTAACAACCTGCTCTTTGAAAATATCACATGATCCACCCTGTCTGGTCAACATTGTAAAAAAATGAATATTTTGCAATTTTTGTCATCTTTCATCTCAAAAGTGTAATACCAAGTAAATATAAAGTCATATGTACCCAAAAATAATACCAATCAAACCTTTATCTCACAAAAAAGAGAAGAATAAAAAGAGGCGGCACTCACCACATACTTGCGTCTTCTTTATTAGTAAAGGTACAAAATAGTAAGACAGGCTGGGGCGGGCAGCTACACGGAGCGTTTAGCAGGAAAGCGACGGCCGTTTCGCGCCTAGTGGCGCCTCTTCTGGCCAATACTGAAGGTAGCGCACAGTTTGCGCATCATAAGAAGGCGTCCGTCCTGATTGCTGGTGAGCACACCTTGCAAAGCAACCAGGATACGCCCACACTCATCACCTGTGCAATAAAAGCTCCAACATCAAAAACTTAATAATCACATAGTATTTCAGTAAATTCACATATTATACATAAGCTGTTCTCACAAAAAGGCATGTAATTCATTCTTTTCATTTAATCCCAGAGGACCAGTTGCGTTCGTTCTGATAATACACGCTGCTTCTCGTTGCAGGAGGCAGCGATGTCTATCACCTCCCTGCTCTGCTGGGTTAACTGTTTCAATACCAGCAAATTTGAGGCAAGATACATTGCTCTGATGTTTATCCCTAACATGATCAATCAAACGTGTACGACCAACTCCTGTTCTAATCGAGTTTATGTGTTCCCTGAAGCGCTCATACATCGGTCGGATCGTCTTACCGATATAGAACGCTCCACAGGAGCATAAGATGACATATACCACAAACGTGGTTCTGCATGTGATTAACTGAGTGACAAAAAACTCGCTACCACCAAGATTAAGGTATTTGGTACGTTTAATGTACTGGCAAAAATTGCAATCGCCACAGCTATAATTCCCACTAGGTTTCATGTCACTCAGCCAATCGCGCGCCTTTCTTTTTTCTTTATATTCCACGAACCTGCTGACTACCACACTGTCACCTATAGTCCGACAGCGCTTATAGGTGATTCTCGGTTTCTTTACTGCAACACTCTGCAATCCCTCCTCGTCTTTTAATATATCCCAGTTTTGTTCTATTACTTCCCTAATGATGTTACATGCTGGACTGTATTGAAATACAAATGTGAATCTCTCCTCTTGTTGTCTGTTTAGTTGTTTTTTTCTATTCCTCAACAAACTAACTCTATCTAATTTAGAGGCTCGTCTAAATGCAGATTTTATGACATTGTCTGGGTATCTTCTCTGTCGTAATCTGTCACTTAAGTCCCTCGCCTGAACCTGGAATCCTTCTTCTGTATTGTTAATCCTCCTCAGTCTGACAAATTGGCCATAGGGTATAGAGTTACGTAAGCTAGGGGGTGATAGCTGTGATAATGTAGCAACGAATTTGTTGCAGTTGGCTTCCGATAACAAGATGTGGCGAGAGTCCCGTCTATTATTTCCACTTTTACATCCAAGAACTCCAAGCTGTGCCCACCTATAACAGAGGTAAACAGCATGTTCATTGTATTATTATTCATGTACTGGACAAATTCGTCACAAATCTGTTCGGAGCCTTGCCAAATCACAAAGATATCATCCACATAGCGAAAATACGTCTTAATATGACCAGCAAAAGGATTAGCAATATTGAATATGTATCTTTCCTCAAACACCGCTAAGAAAATGTTAGCAAAAGTGCAGGATACCGGGGTACCCATCGCGGTGCCCGACAATTGTTTGTACCATTGATTGTTAAACACAAAGTTGTTATTACCCAAAATGAAAGTGAGAGCCTCTTCAACAAAATCCAAAAATATTTGACTCTTTTCAGTACTCGCGAGGGCATGTCTAACAGCCTGTACACCCGCATCCTGCGGGATGCGGGTGTACAGGCTCTCGACATCCAGCGACAGGAGAAGGTAATCCTCCTGCCACTGTATACCCTCTATTGCGGCCAAAAACGCATTTGTGTCCTTTAAATGGGAGGGCACATGTCTCAATAAGGGGCGTAACAGCCAATCCACATATTTGGAAAGAGGTTCAGTCACAGAACCGATCCCGGCCACAATTGGTCTGCCGGGTGGTCGGGTCTGTGACTTATGCAATTTAGGGAGGTAATACCAATGCGGTTTTTAGGGTACAGTGGTAACAATTTCTCTGCGAATGTGTCAGGAAAGAGATCTAAGTCCTTGTATTTTACTATGACTCCATGCAGGGAACATAAAGTGGCTGCGGTTGGATCAGCTTGAAGCTTTTATATACCCTCTCATCATTTAACTGCCTCATAGCCTCCTGCATATAATCTTCTTGTGTGAGGAGTACAATATTTCCCCTTGTCAGCGGGCTTGACAACTATCTCGCGCTGGTCACGTAACCATTTAATTGCTTTCTCCTGTGTGGGAGTTAAATTTTTGCAAAAGTAGGGTATATCAGAGCCTGCATATCACGTAACACGCGCTGATAAAAATGTCAATGCCGCTACCCGCTGGCAAAGGGGGCACCAGGTAGATTTTATGCCACCTGAAAAACATCCCTCCTCCTTACAATCATCACCATCAGACACACCTGCCAAAAAATCAATACATTCCATTTCATTAGTGTTAAATAAATCGGATGGAAAAAACATAGAGGGATTGCCCTTGACCGGAACAAGTCCATCTTTTCTTACTGAGTTAGATATTGTATTATCATTGTCACTGTATATCTTCTGAAGGGACAGTCTGCGTATCGCTTTATATAAATCAGCCTGGAAAGCTACAGGGTCAAAGTCCTGGACCGGGCAAAAGCCCAATCCATGATTCAGAGCCTGTATACATGCCTCAGGTATGTCTTGCTTTGTAAGATTCACAACCAAGTTGGGGGTGTCCTCATTGGACCGGGGGTTATTCACCGTCTCCACGATACCTGCTTCTTGTTCCTGGTGGACTTTCTGAGATATTTTCCTTCTCCTACCCCTGCCCCTTCTAATGCGCCCCCTAAAGGGTCTTTGGCCTGGGTAGATTCCTGGGAAGCCGTCGGGTCATCCAATACACTGGAGTCTGAGTCGGTGGTCCAATTCCCCTCACGGTATCTTCTCTGTATTCTCCTTCTCCGTGTTTTTCTCTTGTTCCAGTCAAAAATGTTACCGTTCTCATAATCAGCTTTATCTCTGATAAATTTATCTCTTTTTCTTTCCTTCACCTCTGCTTGGGTGATGACCAATTTACGGTTAATTCTTTTTTCAAACGCTGTTAAAAGGTTTTCAGTAAGTCTGCTGCTTAATTCACAGTCTGCTGCTGCTTCAAGTGACTATATTTATCTTTGGCTGAGCACCACGTTTTCACATACAAGTAGACTCTGACTGTGTGCGTAGTGGTTATCGTGACATAAGAGACCAGTGACGCAGTGCCGCTCACTCGTGCATGCTTATTATTTTCTCAACCTTTATCTCATCCCACAAAAAATGAGACCCTAACTAAGACAATCACCCAAAAAATAAAAAAGATATGGCTCTCAGAAAATGGAGGCACTAAAACATAATTTTTTTTGTTTCAAAAATGCTTTTATTGTTTAAAACCAAAATATATTTAAAAAAAACAGACATATTAGGTATCACCAACCATAACATCCTGCTCTATAAAAATATCACCTGATTTACCCTGTCAGGGGTAAAAATATAGAGCAATCAAAAGTCATATATACCACCAAATAGTACCAATAGAAGTGTCACCTTATCCTATAATTTCCAAAATGGGGTCACCTTTTTGGAGTTTCTACTCTAGGGGTGCATCAGGGAGTCTATAAATGTCATATGGCCACTTAAAATTATCCCAGTGAAATCTGCCGTCCAAAAACCATATGGCGCTCCTTTCCTTCTGTGCCCTGCCTTTTGCTCGTACAGCAGTTTACGACCATATGTGGGGTGTTTCTGTAAATATCAGAATCTGGGTAATAAATACTGAGTTTTATTTGGCTGTTAACCCTGGATGTGTTACAGGAAAAAATGAATTAAAATGGAAAATCTGCCAAAAAAGTGAAATTTAAAAATGTTATCTCCTTTTTCCATTTATTCTTGGGGAACACTTGGTTAACAAAGTTTATAAAATCAGTTTTGAATAATGGGGTCATTTATGGGTGTTTTCCACTATGTAAGCCTCACAGTGACTTTAGAATTCAAGTGGTTCCTAAAAAAGTGGGTTTCGGAAATTTTCTTAAAAATTTGCTTCTAAAATTTTAAGTCTCATAAGATCCTAAAAAATAAAATTACATTTACAAAATGATGCCAACCTGAAAGTGGACATATGGGAAAGGTAAAGTAATAACTCTTTTATGCCTTAAAATCAGATACATTCAAATTTTGAACATCGCTAATTTTTCAAAATTTTCGGTTAATTTGAGATTTTCTAATAATAAGTAAAGGTGAATTATATCGACTAAAATTTTTGACTATCATGAAGTAAAATGTGTCGAGAGAAAATAATTTCAGAATCACTTGGATAAGTAAAAGCATTCTGAAGTTATTACCACAAAGTGACAAAGTCAAGTTTCCAAAAAACGGCCTGGTCCTTAAGATGAAAAATGGCAAGTGTTAAAGAATGTTGTGGGATCAGGGTAAAGACTATTCAAGAGTGCAAATATACTCTCAAAGAGCTTGAGATGTGTTAATAGGTGTTGTGTCACCTCTAAGCACATTGTGAATACTGTAATGCTGCCATTTAAGTGTACAAAATGCAGTAGTGACAAACATTTTACAGCCGCTGATTTACAATTGAGGACAGTGATTGGCTGCAGCGGTCATGTGATGTATTCTGGCAAGTCCCTGCTGCTGTTCATTTACAAACTCAGGAAAACCGGATCAGCACTGCAGAAAAGAGCCCTGGAGTGAGGGGTAAATCTACCATTTTTTTTTAAGCTATTGTAGGATTCGTCCAGATTTTTAATTATCTCAGACAACCCCTTAAAGGATATGTACACCTCCGGGGCAATTTTTCTTTAATGATTGGATTTTACTAATTTTGGGATAAAAATGCTTTTATCAATTGGTCTTTATTAAAAATATTCAGTCGTCTGTCACAAAGGGTTAACTGTCCAGCTCAATAAGCACACTTTTTCCAGCTCACCTTGTATCTGGCCTTTCCACCCGTGTTCAGAAGCCTTTGGGTGAGTCCCCAGGTACAGTAAAGCAGAAAATAATAGAAAAACGGCTCCAGAAAGCAATTTTCGTCCTCTTAAAACTTCTCCTTTAATTCATAATATTCAACAGCAGATACAGTCACTTCATATGCAGTGCTCGTTTACGCGTTTCAGACAATACGTCCTTAATCGTAACATCAAAATTGCTTTCTGGAGCCGTCTTTCTATTATTTTCTACTTAACTGTCAAGCTGTGTGAATCTCACTTCCACTTTGTGCTGGTCATCTAATAAACCTTATCTCTAAATTACTAAAGGTCATAAACACTTATTTAAGCCACATTCGTATCCAGACTCAGTAAGATAAGAATTGAGCTATAATGAGTGTTCATAAGGTCAGAGAGCTGAGCTGCCTGCAGGAACAGAGTAAAAATACAGAGCCTGATATTAGAGAATCTCCAGGCCGTACTGATAAATACTGATTGAAAGAATCATTTTAACTCACAATCAGCAAAATACAATAACAAGAAAAAATTCCCCAAAAGTGTACATATCCTTTGACAGTAGAGCAGCCACCCAAAAAGGGTGAACCCCACTGCTCCTGGCTCTGATGTAAGGTACCAGTCAGTACTTAAATAGACAGGAAAGGAAAATATACACAAACATTGTCACAAACCAGCGGGTGTGAACCCACTGTGCCACATGTCCTACCTCCTCTAAGGACGTTGTCTAAATGAACCCGTTGATCTTCATAGTACCTCTGATGGTGGAGATAGACTTTCCCGAGCGGAACACCAAGTCGCTACCTATAGAGGAGGATTGGCACACGAGGAAGCTGGTCCATACGTACCAGGAGGTACCTGAGTAAGGTACCAGAGGTACAGGCGTTGTCAGCAGGCTGAGTCATAACCAGGACCGAAGGATGAGGCAGAGGAGAAATCAAACAGGCAATAGGTCAGGACAGACAGCACAGGTACAGGTTAGGCAATCCGAGTCGGCAACAAGAGAGTCGAGGCAAGCAGGCAGGGATCAAACAGGTAGCAGAGTCCAGGAATACAAGTATGAGTCAGGATCACAGGAACACAAGCAGATATCAGGAACCTTAGCAGGAAACAAGGACCTTGACACTAAGGCATCTGGGAAGGGGGCTGAGCCACTTATATATGTGCAGGATTGCTAAGATTGGTCAGCCAGGGCACATGACCTAACCCATAAAGCACAGGAAGCGCGCCGGCCCTTAAGGAAGTGCTGCAGGAAACAAGCAGCAAGCATGCTGTGGCCAGAGCAGAGAGGAAAATGTGGAGCGGATCCCAGAACAACAGTACCTACACAGACAAAGTCCAGGACTGCAACGGTGAATGGGAAGCACTGGCAGCAGCAGATCACCACTGAACACGGCGCCTGGAACAGCGGAGGTAAGAAGGAACAGCAGCCACTGTTACAACCATTGAGAGAATCCTTCTTTGTTATATACCTCAGAACTGTTTTTACTGCTTGTGTATGTGTTTCAACCTCCATCATCTACTCAGTAAAGATAGACGGGAGATTTATCAAACTGGTGTAAAGAAAAACCAGGCAATAAATCAGATTCCACCTTTTATTTTCCAAAGGACCTCTGAATATTGAAAGGTGGAATCTGATTGGTTGCTATGGGCAACTAAGCCAGTTTTCCTTTACACCAGTATGATAAATCTCCTCACCTCCAGAGACTCTATTTATTATAACCAAACAGCCTGGTAATTGACTCCACCATCTTCCACCCACCCCTACATTTTCTCTCCTTCCTTACATTCTGCTGCTAATTCACCTAATATCAAGGGCACCCCATCCACCATCAAGCAGGAGCCCCAAAAGTCCAGGGTGTTCCCTGAAGGAACCAAGGTCCACCCTCTCTTCACTGCACAGACCAGGAAGCGCTGGACCAGGTAATGCCATAATGGGTACCACTATGATAGCCACTCCTGCCCTGTACACTACTTTCCTCTTCCCAGACAATATGACTATGACCACTAGCACAAATTTTTTTTTTTTTTTTTTTTTTGGGGGAGTGAACACCAGTAGCCATGCACTGCATGCTTAACCCAATCCCAAAACTAGTAAAATCTTTAGTCACTGCAAATAGTAAGTTATCCTCCAAAAACTAGTAAAAGCTACAGCCGCTGCAGATAGTAAGTTAACTTCTGTCCCCCAAAAAACTAGTAAAAGCTACAGCCGCTGCAGATAGTAAGTTAACTTCTGTCCCCCAAAAAAACTAGTAAAAGCTGCAGCCACTGCAGGTAGTAAGTTAACGTCCACATGTGATAACGTGCCAGCAGCAGCAAAAGCAAAATGGTGGGTTTAGCCTGGCAGTGGGGACCAAGTAAGGCTCTTTCACACTTGCGTGGTGCGGATCCGGTGTGCACTTCCGTCGCGGAAATGCCCGCCGGATCCGTCACAACGCAAGACGACTGAGAGCATTTGAAGACTGATCAGTCTTCAAAATGCTTTCAGTGTGACTATGGCAGCCAGGACGCTATTAAAGTCCTGGTTGCCATAGTAAGTAGTGGGGAGCCAGTGGAGTAGATACTTACAGTCCGTGCGGCTCCGGGAGCTACACAATGACGTCAGAGCGCTTCACGCGCATGGATCACGTGATCCATGCGATCATGTGATCCATGCTCATGGGGCGCTCTGACGTCATTGTGGAGCGCCCTGGGACTCGGGTGCCGCACGGACGGTAAGTATACTTCTCCCCTGCCTCCCCACTACACTTTACCATGGCAGCTGGTAGCGTCCTGGCTGCCATAGTAACCATTCACAAAAGCTAACGTCGGATCCGGCGATGCGCCGAACGATGTTTAGCTTGATGTCGGATCCGGATTAATGCACTTCAATGGGCATTAATTCCGGATCCGCATTACAGCATGTCTTCCGGATTTTTGGACGGAGACAAATCCCCAGCATTGTGCGGTTTTGTCAACGCCCAAAAACGTTCACATACTGAATGGAAGACATCCTGATGCATCCTGAACGGATTTCTCTCCATTCAGAATGCATTAGGATTATCCTGATCAGTATCTTTCTGTCCTAGAGCCCCGAGGACGGAACTCTAGCACGGAAAGCAAAACGCAGATGTGAAAGGGGCCTAAGGCTACTTTCATATTACCGCTCAGTTATAGGAACAGAAGAAGAAAAATAATCTGAACGGAATGGAGCACGCCACACTTTTCAGATTTTTATTTATTAAAAATTATGAAAACCGTGTATCCCTTTACTTTTCACTTCACATATACTTGCTACTTTGTATTGGTCTGTCAGATAAAATCCCAATAAAATGCATTTGTTTGTGGGTGTAAGGGTACTTTCACACTAGCGGCATAGCTATCCGGCAGGCTGTTCCGGCGGTTGAACAGCTTGCCGGATCCGTCATGCCGCAAGTACCCGTGGACTGCCGTGCTGCCGCTCTGTCCCCATTGACTATAAAGGGGCAGGGGGACGGAGGTACGGCGCAGCACGGCAGTGCACGGCCGGAGATCGCCTGACTAAAAATACTGCAGGTCCTACTTTTTAGTCCGGCGATCTTTGCCGTGCACTGCCGTAGCCTCGCCCCGCCCCATTATAGTCAATGGGGACGGAGCAGCAGCACGGCAGTACACGGTTACTTGCAGCATGGCGGATCCAGCAGGCTGTTTACCCACCGGAACAGCTTGCCGGATAGCTATGCCGCTAGTGTGAAAGTACCCTAATGTGACTAAACATGGAAAAGTTCAAGGGGTATGAATACTTTTTCAAGGCACTGTACCTCAGAGGTAAAATGCAATGCGTCCTAAAAAATGGCCTTACAGTTGGTTTCCTTTTATGTGCTGAACAACATTTGCATTTTGTTGTCATAGTTATGTATTTTTAAATTTCTATGCATTTCAGTTTATTTATCTGGTTCTTTTCACAGAATAACCACAAGATATTAGCACAACTTTCCAAATGCTTCAAGAAGACGTTTACTGTTCTCAGGCTGAAAAGGGAAGCTGTGGTCAATTGACGCAAGAGAGCAATTCACATGGGGTGGGATGTACACTTGGTTACAGTCTAATTACACCATTTTCTGTCATTTTAGTTTTCCATCCTGTTGCAGTGTGGGGCATGGAATATAAGGACTACGGTTTATATTTATCTAGTTCAGAGAAGCAGCAAGTAACTGACACACATTATCCATCTCACAAGCCTGTTCTTTTCCTGTACCAAATATCAGTGTTCTTTTTAGTATAAAACATTTTTCTTTAGTGACAGTATTGCTTTGCCTATAAGTAGGGATGAGCGAACCAGAACTGGATAGTTCGAGTTCGTACCGAATTATGGGGTGTTCGGGACACGGACCGGACCCGAACATTTTCAAAAAGTTCGGGTTCGGGTCCGTTGTTCGGCGATTTCTTCCAGCTTTCTGAAGGGCTGCACAGCAGCCAATCAGCTAGCGTTTTACTTCTTGCCCTAAGAGCCATCACAGCCATGCATACTAATGGCATGGCTGTGATTGGCCAGTGCAGCATGTGACCCAGCCTCTATTTAAGCTGGAGTCACGTAGCGCCTCACGTCACACTGCTCAGATTAGTGTAGGGAGAGGACGCAGCTTCTGTGAGGGCGAGATTAGGCAGGGAAAAGTCAGTAAAACACCTAATGAATTGATTGATCTACAGCTGTGAATCATTCAACTTCTGCTAGTTAATTGCTCACTGGTTTTAGGCTGCACAGAGCGTTTTTCTGTCACTTTTTTCTGGGGTGATCAGTGGCCATTTTGTGTCTTGTGGTGCACAAGCACAAGCTGCCACCAAGTCCATCAATCCATCAATACTAGTTTTTTTTTTTTTTTTGCTATATCCTACATCAGGGGCTTGGCAATACTTATTGACACCCCTAGAAACTCAGGATAGAAATTTCTATATTTAACTAAGGGGTTAAATTCAATTGATAAAATCGCAATCCCGTAAATCTGGTGTTCCAGCTGTGGCTAGCCAAGTGTACTACTGTCTGCTGTCTGGCAAAGGATAGATTTTTTCCGTTGTGAAATTAAATTGCCAAAATAACAATACCGTAAATCTGGTGTCCCAGCAGTGACTAGACAAGTTTCATAGTGTCCGTCAGAGGATATATTATTTTCTGGGGTGAAATACAGTTGCAAAAGTAGAAATTCCATAAATCTCGTGTTCCAGCTGTGGCGGGACAAGTTTAATAGTGTCCGACAAAGGATATTTTTTTTCTGGGGTGAAATTCAATTGCCAAAATAGCAATACCATAAATCAGTGGTTTCTGCTGTGGCTGGCCAAGTTTAATAGTGTCTGTCACAGGAAAGATTTTGTTCTGGGGTGAAATTCAATTACCAAAATAGCAATACCCTGAATCTGGTGTTCCAGCTGTTGCAGGCCTAGTTTAAATCTGTCCGTAAAAGTGTATATTTTTTTCTGGTGTGAAATTGATTTGCCAAAATAGCAATACCATAAATCAGTCGTTTCAGCTGTGGCTGGCCAAGTTTAATAGTGTCCGTCACAGGAAAGATTTTGTTCTGGGGTGAAATTTAATTGCCAAAATAGCAATACCCTGAATCTGGTCTTCCAGCTATGACTGGACAATTTCCCTAGTGTCCATCAAAGGATGTATTATTTTCTAAGGTGAAAGTCAGTAGCAAAAATAGAAATACAGTAAAACTGGTGTTCTAGCTGTTGCAGGCCTAGTATAAATCTGTCCGTAAAAGGGTATAATTTATTCTGGGGTAAAATTTTATTGCCAAAATAGCAATACCCTAAATCTGGTGTTCCAGCTGTTGCAGGCCTAGTTTAAATCTGTCTGTAAAAGGGTATATTTTTTCTGGTGTGAAATTAAATTGCCAAAATAGCAATACTATAAATCAGTGGTTTCAGCTGTGGCTGGCCAAGTTTAATAGTGTCCGTCACAGGAAAGATTTTGTTCTGGGGTGAAATTCAAATGCCAAAATAGCAATACCATAAATCAGTGGTTTCAGGTGTGGCTAGCCAAGTTTAATAGTGTCCGTCACAGGATAGATTTTATTCTGGGGTGAAATTTAATTGACAAAATAGCAATACCCTGAATATGGTGTTCCTGCTGTTGTAGGCCTAGTTTAAATCTGTCTGTACAAGGGTATATTTTTTCTGGTGTAAAATTCAATTGCCAAAATAGCAATACCATAAATCAGTGATTTCAGCTGTGGCTGGCCAAGTTTAATAGTGAACGGCAAAGGATATATTATTTTTCTGGGGTGAAATTCAATTGCTAAAAAGAAATACCATAAATCAGTAGTTGCAGCTGTGGCTGGCCAAGTTTAATAGTGTCCGTCACAGGATAGATTTTGTTCTGGGATGAAATTTTATTGCCAAAATAGCAATACCCTGAATCTGGTGTTCCAGCTGTGACTGGACAATTTCCTAGTGTCTGTCAAAGGATATATTATTTGCTCGGGTGAAAGTCAGTAGCAAAAATAGAAATACAGTAAATCTGGTGTTCCAGCTGTTGCAGGCCTAGTTTAAATCTTTCTGTAAAAGGGTGTATTTTTTCTGGGGTGAAAGTTAATTGCCAAAATAGAAATACCCTGAACCTGGTGTTCCAGCTGTTGCAGGCCTAGTTTAAATCTGTCCGTAAAAGTGTATATTTTTTCTAGTGTGAAATTGAATTGCCAAAATAGCAATACCATAAATCAGTCGTTTCAGCTGTGGCTGGCCAAGTTTAATAGTGTCCGTCACAGGAAAGATTTTGTTCTGGGGTGAAATTCAATTACCAAAATAGCAATACCCTGAATCTGGTGTTCCAGCTGTTGCAGGCCTAGTTTAAATCTGTCCATAAAAGTGTATATTTTTTTCTGGTGTGAAATTGAATTGCCAAAATAGCAATACCATAAATCAGTCATTTCAGCTGTGGCTGGCCAAGTTTAATAGTGTCCGTCACAGGATAGATTTTGTTCTGGGGTGAAATTTAATTGCCAAAATAGCAATACCCTGAATCTGGTGTTCCAGCTGTGACTGGACAATTTCCCTAGTGTTCGTCAAAGGATAAATTATTTTCTGGGGTGAAAGTCATAGCAAAAATAGAAATACAGTAAATCTAGTAATCCAGCTGTTGCAGGCTTAGTTTAAATCAGTCCGTAAAAGGGTATATATTTTTTCTGAGGTGAAATTTTATTGCCAAAATAGCAATACACTGAATCTGGTGTTCCAGCTGTTGCAGGCCTAGTTTAAATCTGTACATAAAAGGGTATATTTTTTTCTGGTATGAAATTTAATTGCCAAAATAGCAATACCATAAATCAGTGGTTTCAGCTCTGGCTGGCCAAGTTTAATAGTGTACGGCAAAGGATATATTCTTTTCTTGGGTGAAATTCAATTGCCAAAATAGCAATACCATAAATCAGTAGTTGCAGCTGTGGCTGGCCAAGTTTAATAGTGTCCGTCACAGGATAGATTTTGTTCTGGGGTGAAATTTAATTGCCAAAATAGCAATACCATGAATCTGGTGTTCCAGCTGTGACTGGACAATTTCCTTAGTGTCCGTCAAACGATATATTAATTTCTGGGGTGAAAGTCAGTAGCAAAAAAAGAAATACAGTAAATTTGGTGTTTCAACTGTTGCAGGCCTAGTTTAAATCTGCCTGTAAAAGGGTATATTTTTTTATGGGGAGAAATTTAATTGCCAAAATAGCAATACCCTGAATCTGGTGTTCCAGCTGTTGCAGGACTAGTTTAAATCTGTCCATAAAAGTGTATATTTTTTTCTGGTGTGAAACTGAATTGCCAAAATAGTAATACCATAAATCAGTGGTTTCAGCTTTGGCTGGCCAAGTTTAATAGTGTCCGTCACAGGAAAGATTTTGTTCTGGGGTGAAATTCAATTACCAAAATAGCAATACCCTGAATCTGGTGTTCCAGCTGTTGCAGGCCTAGTTTAAATCGGTTCGTAAAAGTGTATATTTTTTTCTGGTGTGAAATTGAATTGCCAAAATAGCAATACCATAAATCAGTCGTTCCAGCTGTGGCTGGCCAAGTTTAATAGTGTCCGTCAAAGGATAGATTTTGTTCTGGGGTGAAATTTAATTGCCAAAATAGCAATACCTGAATCTGGTGTTCCAGCTGTGACTGGACAATTTCCTAGTGTCTGTCAAAGGATATATTTTTTTCTGGGGTGAAATTTTATTGCCAAAATAGCAGTACCCTGAATCTGGTGCTCCAGCTGTTGCAGGCCTAGTTTACTTTAATCCTCTGTTACATTCTTGTGTGAAATTTTACAATTTTTGACGTATACAAAACCCTGCTCTGTATAGGTGATAGGAACTTATATTTCTAATACTCCTCTGTTACATTCTTGGGTGACATTTTACCATTTTTGCCATATACAAACCACTTCTCTGCACAGGTGACAGGGACCTATATTTCTAAAAATCCTCTGTTAAATGGGTGGGTAAAATTAATCAATTTTTGCCGTATAAAAACCCCTACTCTGCATAGGTGAAAGGGACCTATATTTCTAAAAATCATCTGTTACATTCTGGGGTGACATTTTACTATTTTTGCTGTATACAAACCATTGCTCTGCATTGGTGACAGGGACCTATATTTCTAAAAATCCTCTGTTACATTGGTGGGTGACTTTAACCCATTTTTGACGTATAAAAACCTGCTCTGTATAGTTGATAGGGACATATATTTATAAAAACCTCTGTTACATTCTTGGGTGACATTTTACCATTTTTGCCATATACAAACCCCTGCTCTGCATAGGTGACAGTGACCTATATTTCAAAAAATCCTCTGTTACATTGGTTGGTGACTTTAACTCATTTTTGCCATATTAAAACCTACTCTGCATAGGTGACAGGGACCTATATTTTGAAAAATCATCTGTTACATTCTTGGGTGACTTTTACAATTATTGATGTATACAAAACCCTGTTCTGTATAGGTGATAGGGACCTATATTTCTAATACTCCTGTGTTACATTCTTGACTGACATTTTATCATTTTTGCAATATACAAATCCCTGCTCTGCATAGGTGACAGGGACGTATATTTCTAAAAATCCTCTGTTAAATTGGTTGATGAAATTAACCCATTTTTGACGTATACAAACCCCTGCTCTGCATAGATGACAGGGACATATATTTCTAAAAATCCTCTGTTACATGCTTGAGTGAGGTGACTTTTACCATTCTTGCTGTATACAAACCCCTGCTCTGCATAGGTGACAGGGACCTATAGTTCTAAAAATCGTCTATTACATTGGTGGGTGACTTTAACCCATTTTTGCCGTATACAATCCCCGGTTCTGCATAGTTCACAGGGACCTATATTTCTAAAAATCCTCTATTGCATTCTTTGGTGACATTTTCCCATTATTGCCGTCTACAAACCCTTGCTCTGCATAGGTGATAGTGACCTATCTTTCTAAAATTCCTCTGTTACATTCTTGGGTGACATTTTACTATTTTTGCCGTATACAAACCACTGTTCTCCATAGGTGACAGGGACCTATATTTCAAAAAATCCTCTGTTACATTGGTGGGTGACATTAACTCATTTTTGCCATATATAAACCCCTGCTCTGCAGAGGTGATAGGGACCTATATTTTGAAAAATCAACTGTTACATTCTTGGGTGACATTTTACAATTATTGACGTATACAAAACGCTGCTCTGTATAGGTGATAGGGACCTATATTTCTAATACTCCTCTGTTACATTCTTGGGTGACATTTTACCATTTTTGCCATATACAAACCCCTGCTATGCATAGGTGACAGGGACCTATATTTCTAAAAATCCGCTGTGAAATTGGTGGGTGAAATTAACCCATTTTTGTCGTATACAAATTCCTGCTCTGCATAGGTGAAAGGGACCTATATTTCTAAAAATCATCTATTACATTCTGGGGTGACGTTTTACAATTTTTGCCATATACAAACAACTGCTCTGCACTGGTGACAGGGACCTTTATTTCTAAAAATCCTCTGTTACATTGGTGGGTGACATTAACCCATTTTTGACGTAAAAAAACCCCTGCTCTGTATAGGTGATAGGGACGGACATATATTTCTAAAAATCATCTGTAACATTCTTGGGTGACTTTTTATCATTCTTGCTGTATACAAACCCTGCTCTGCATAGGTGACAGGGACCTATATTCCTAAAAATCCTCTGTTACATTGGTGGCTGACATTAAACCATTTTTGCCATATACAAACCCCTGCTCTGTATAGGTGACAGGGACCTATATTTCTAATAATCCTCTGTTACATTCTTGGGTGACATTTTACAATTTTTGACGTATACAAAACCCTGCTCTGTATAGGTGATAGGGACCAATATTTCTAATACTCCTCGGTTACATTCTTGGGTGACATTTTACCATTTTTGCCATATACTAACCCCTGCTCTGCATAGGTGACAGGGTCTTATATTTCTAAAAATCCTCTGTTAAATTGGTGGGTGAAAATAACCAATTTTTGCCGCATACAAACACCTGCTCTGCATAGGTTGTAGGGACCTATATTTCTAAAAATCATCTGTTACATTCTGGGGTGACATTTTATTATTTTTGCCGTATACAAACCACTGCTCTGCATTGGTGACAGGGACCTATATTTCTAAAAATCGTCTGTTACATTGCTGGGTGACTTTAACCCATTTTTGCCATATACAAATCCCTGCTCTGCATAGGTGACAGGGACCTATATTTCAAAAAATCCTATGTTACATTCTTGGGTGACATTTTCCAATGTTTGCCATATTCAAACCCCTGCTCTGCATAGGTGACAGGGACCTACATTTCAAAGAAACCTCTGTTACATTGGTGGGTGATATTAACCCATTTTTGCAATATAAAACCCCCTGCTCTGTATAGGTGATAGGGACCTGTAATTCAAAAAATCCTCTGTTTCATTGGTGCGTGACGTTAACCCATTTTTGCCGTATACAAACCCCTACTCTGCATAGGTGACAAGGCATATATTTCTAAAAATCCTCTGTTACATTCTTGGGTGACATTTTACCATTCTTGCTGCATACAAACCCCTGCTCTGCATAGGTGACAGGGACTTATATTTCTAAAAATCGTCTATTACATTGGAGTGTGACTTTAACCCATTTTTGCCGTATACAAACCCCTGTTCTGAATAGTTGACAAAGACCTATATTTCTAAAAATTCTCTGTTACATTCTTGGGTGACATTTTCCCATTATTGCCGTATACAAAACCTTGCTCTGCATAGGTGATAGGGACCGATATTTCTAAAAATCCTCTGTTACATTCATGGGGACATTTAAACAAATTTTTCAGTATACAAACCCCTGCTCAGCATAGGTGACAGCGACGTAAATTTCTAAAAATCCTCTGTTACATTTGTGGGTGACATTAACCCATTTTTGCCGTATAAAAACCGCTTCTCTGTCTAGGTAATAGTGACCTATATTTCAAAAATCCTCTGTTCCATTGGTGCGTGACATAAAACCATTTTTTGCCTTATACAAACCCCTGATCTTCATAGGTGACAATGATCTATATTTCAAAAATCCTCTGTTACATTGGTGCGTGACATAAACCAATTTTTGCCGTATACAAACACCTGCTCTGCATAGGTGACAGGGAACTATATTTCTAAAAGTCCTATGTTACATTCTTGGGTGACATTTTACCATTTTTGCCGCATACAAACCCCTGTTCTGCATAGGTGACAGGGAACTACATTTCAAAAATCCTCTGTTACATTGGTGGGTGACATTAACACATTTTTGCCGTATAAAACCTCCTGCTCTGTATAGGTGATAGGGACCTATAATTCAAAAAATCCTTTGTTACATTGGTGCATGACATTAACCCATTTTTGCCGTATACAAACCCCTAGTCTGCATAGGTGACAAGGACATATATTTCTAAAAATCCTCTGTTACATTCTTGGGTGACATTTTACCATTCTTGCTGCATACAAACCCCTGCTCTGCATAGGTGACAGGGACTTATATTTCTACAAATCGTCTATTATATTGGTGGGTGACTTTAACCCATTTTTGCCGTATACAAACCCCTGTTCTGCATAGGTGACAGGGACCTATATTTCTAAAAATTCTCTGTTACATTCTTGGGTGACATTTTCGCATTATTGCCGTATACAAACCCCTGCTCTGCATAGGTGATAGGGACCTCTATTTCTAAAAATCATCTTTTACATTCTTAGGTGACATTTTACTATTTTTGCTATATACAAAACACTGCTCTGCATAGGTGACAGGGACCTATATTTCTAAAATTCCTCTGTCACATTGGTTGGTGAAATTAACCCATTTTTGACGTATACAAACCCCTGCTCTACATAGGTGAAAGGGACCTATATTTCTAAAAATCATCTGTTACATTCTTAGGTGACATTTTACTATTTTTGCCGTATACAAACCACTGCTCTGCATTGGTGACAGGTACCTATATTTCTAAAAATTCTCTTTTACATTGGTGGGTGACGTTAACCCATTTTTGACGTATATTTGACTATATTTCTATAGGGACCTATATTTCTAAAAATCGTCTGTTACATTGCTGGGTGACTTTAACCCATTTTTGCCATATACAAACCCCTGCTCTGCATAGGTGACAGGGACCTATATTTGTAAAAATTCTCTGTTACATTCTTGGGTGACATTTTCGCATTATTGCCGTATACAAACCCCTGCTCTGCATAGGTGATAGGGACCTCTATTTCTAAAAATCATCTTTTACATTCTTAGGTGACATTTTACTATTTTTGCCGTATACAAACCACTGCTCTGCATTGGAGACAGGTACCTATATTTCTAAAAATTCTCTTTTACATTGGTGGGTGACGTTAACCCATTTTTGACGTATAAAAACCCCTGCTCTGTATAGGTGATAGAGACATATATTTCTAAAACTCCTCTGTTACATTCTTGGGTGACATTTTACCATTCTTGCTGCATACAAACCTATATTTCTATAGGGACCTATATTTCTAAAAATCGTCTGTTACATTGCTGGGTGACTTTAACCCATTTTTGCCATATACAAACCCCTGCTCTGCATAGGTGACAGGGACCTATATTTCTAAAAATCCTCTGTTACATTCTTGGGTGACATTTTCCCATTATTGCCGTATACAAAACCCTTCTCTGCATCGGTGATAGGGACCTCTATTTCTAAAAATCCTCTGTTACATTCTTGGGTGACATTTTACTATTTTTGCCGTATAAAAACCACTGCTCTGCATAGGTGACAGGGACCTATATTTCTAAAATTCCTCTGTCACATTGGTGGGTGACATTAACCCATTTTTGCCATTTACAAACCCATGCTCTGCATAGGTGATGAGGACCTATAAGTTGACAAATCATCTGTTATATTCTTGGGTGACATTTTACAATTTTTGACGTATACAAAACCTTGCGCTGTATAGGTGATAGGGACCTATATTTTTAATACTCAACTGTTACATTCTTGGGTGACATTTTACCATTTTTGCCATATACAATCATTTGCTCTGCATAGGTGACAGGGACCTTTATTTCTAAAAGTCCTCTGTTAAATTGGTGGGGTAAATTAACCCATTTTTGACGTATACAAACCCCTGCTCTGCATAGGTGAAAGGGACCTATATTTCTAAAAATCATCTGTTACATTGGTGGGTGAAATTAACCCATTTTTGATGTATAAAAACCCCTGCTCTGCATTGGTGACGTGGACCAATATGTCTAAAAATTCTCTGCTACATTGGTGGGTAAAATTAACCCATTTTTGACGTATAAAAAACCCTGCTCTGTATAGATAATAGGGACATATATTTCTAAAAGTCCTCTGTTACATTCTTGGGTGACATTTTACCATTCTTGCTGTATACAAACCTATATTTCTATAGGGACCTATATTTCAAAAAAACGTCTGTTACATTGGTGCGTGACATTAACCCATTTTTGCGGTATACAAACCCTTGCTCTGCATAGGTGACAGGGACATATATTACTAAAAATCCTCTGTTACATTCTTGGGTGACATTTTACCATTCTTGCTGTATACAAACCCCTCCTCTGCATAGGTGACAGGGACCTATATTTCCAAAAATTGTCTATTACATTGCTGGGTGATTTTAACCCATTTTTGCCATATACAAACCCCTGCTCTGCATAGGTGACAGGGGCCTATATTTTTAAAATCTTCTGTTACATTCTTGGGTGACATTTTCACATTATTGCCGTATACAAACCCCTGCTCTGCATAGGTGACAGGGGCCTATATTTGTAAAATCCTCTGTTACATTCTTGGGTGACATTTTCACATTATTGCCGTATACAAACCCCTGCTCTTGCATAGGTGATAGGGACCTCTATTTCTAAAAATCCTCTGTTACATTCTTGGGTGACATTTTACCATCTTTGCCATATACAAACCCCTGCTCTGCATAGATGACAGGGACCTATATTTCTAAAAATCCTCCGTTACATTCTTGGGTGACATTTTACCATCTTTGCCATATACAAACCCCTGCACTGCATAGGTGACAGGGACCTACATTTCAAAAAATTCTTTCATACATTTGTGGGTGACATTAACCCATTTCTGACGTATAAAAACCCCTGCTCTGTATAGGTGATAGGGACATATATTTCTAAAAGTCCTCTGTTACATTGTTGGGTGACATTTTACCATTCTTGCTGTATACAAACCCCTGCTCTGCATAGGTGACAGGGACCTATATTTCTAAAAATCGTCAGTTACATTGCTAGGTGACTTTAACACATTTTTGCCATATACAAATCCCTGCTCTGCATAGGTGACAGGGACCTATATTTCTAAAAATCGTCTGATACATTGCAAGGTGACTTTAACCCATTTTTGCCATATACAAATCCCTGCTCTGCATAGGTTACAGGGACCTATATTTCTAAAAATCCTCCGTTACATTCTTGGGTGACAGTTTACCATCTTTGCCATATACAAACCCCTGCACTGCATAGGTGACAGGGACCTACATTTCAAAAAATCCTCTGATACATTTGTGGGTGACATTAACCCATTTCTGACGTATAAAAACCCCTGGTCTGTATAGGTGATAGGGACATATATTTCTAAAAGTCCTCTGTTACATTGTTGGGTGACATTTTACCATTCTTGTTGTATACAAACCCCTGCTCTGCATAGGTGACATGGACCTATATTTCTAAAAATCGTCTGATACATTGCAAGGTGACTTTAACACATTTTTGCCATATACAAATCCCTGCTCTGCATAGGTGACATGGACCTATATTTCTAAAAATCGTCTGATACATTGCAAGGTGACTTTAACCCATTTTTGCCATATACAAATCCCTGCTCTGCATAGGTTACAGGGACCTATATTTCTAAAAATCCTCTGTTACATTGTTGGGTGACATTTTACCATTCTTGCTGTATATAAACCCCTGCTCTGCATAGGTGACAGGGACCTATATTTCTAAAAATCGTCTGTTACATTGCAAGGTGACTTTAACCCATTTTTGCCATATACAAATCCCTGCTCTGCATAGGTGACAGGGACCAATATTTCTAAAAATCCTCTGTTACATTCTTTGGTGACATTTTACCATTCTTGCTGTATTTAAACCCCTGCTCTGCATAGGTGACAGGGACCTATATTTCTAAAAATCGTCTATTACATTGGTGGGTGACTTTAACCCATTTTTGCCGTATACAAACCCCTGTTCTGCATAGGTGACAGGGACCTATATTTATAAAAATTCTCTGTTACATTCTTGGGTGACATTTTCCCTTTATTGCCGTATACAAACCCCTGCTCTGCATAGGTGATAGGGACCTCAATTTTTAAAAATCCTTTGTTACATTCTTAGTTGACATTTTACTATTTTTGCCGTATATAAACCACTGCTCTGCATAGGTGACAGGGACATATATTTCTAAAAGTCCTCAGTTACATTCTTGGGTGACATTTTACCATTTTTGCCATATACAAACCCCTGCGCTGCATAGGTGACAGGGAACTACATTTCAAAAATCCTCTGTTACATTGGTGGGTGACATTAACCCATTTTTGCCATATACAAACCACTGCTCTGCATAGGTGACAGGGACATATATTTCTAAAAGTCCTCAGTTACATTCTTGGGTGACATTTTACCATTTTTGCCATATACAAACCCCTGCGCTGCATAGGTGACAGGGAACTACATTTCAAAAAATCCTCTGTTACATTGGTGGGTGACATTAACCCATTTTTGCCATATACAAACCCCTGCTCTGCATAGGTGATAGGGACATATATTTCTAAAAGTCCTCTGTTACATTCTTGGGTGACATTTTACCATTCTTGCTGTATACAAACCTATATTTCTATAGGGACCTATATTTCTAAAAATCGTCTGTTACATTGCTGGGTGACTTTAACCCATTTTTGCCATATACAAACCCCTGCTCTGCATAGGTGACAAAGTCCTATATTTGTAAAAATCCTCTGTTACATTCTTGGGTGACATTTTTCCACTATTGCTGTATACAAACCCATGCTCTGCATAGGTGATACGGACCTCTATTTCTAAAAATCCTCTGTTACATTATTAGTTGACATTTTACTATTTTTGTGGTATACAAACCAGTGCTCTGCATAGGTGACAGGGACCTATTTTTGTAAAAATCCTCTGTTACATTCTTGGGTGACATTTTCCTATTATTGCCGTATAAAAACCCTTGCTCTGCATAGGTGATAGGGACCTCTATTTCTAAAAATCCTCTGTTACATTCTTGGGTAACATTTTAATATTTTTGCCGTATACAAACCACTGCTCTGCATAGGTGACAGGGACCTATATTTCTAAAATTCCTCTGTTACATTGGTGGGTGACATTAACCCATTTTTGCCATATACAAACCCCTGCTCTGCATAGTTGACGAGGACCTATATGTTGAAAAATCATCTCTTACATTCTTGGGTGACATTTTACAATTTTTGACATATACAAAACCCTGAGCTGTATAGGTGATAGGGACCTATATTTTTAATACTCAACTGTTACATTCTTGGGTGATATTTTACCATTTTTGCCATATACAATCCCTTGCTCTGCATAGTTGACAGGGACCTATATTTCTAAAAGTCCTCTGTTAAATTGGTGAGTGAAATTAACCCATTTTTGATGTATACAAACCCCTGCTCTGCATAGTTGAAAGGGAACTATATTTCTAAAAATCATCTGTTACATTCTTGGGTGACATTTTACTATTTTTGCCGTATAAAAACACTGCTCTGCATAGGTGACAGGGACCTATATTTCTAAAATTCCTCTGTCACATTGGTGGGTGACATTAACCCATTTTTGACATATTCAAACCCATGCTCTGCATAGGTGACGAGGACCTATATGTTGAGAAATCATCTGTTACATTCTTGGGTGACATTTACAATATTTGACGTATACAAAACCCTGCACTGTATGGGTGATACGGACCTATATTTCTAATACTCAACTGTTACATTCTTGGGTGACGTTTTACCATTTTTGCCATATACAAACCCTTGCTCTGCATAGGTGACATGGACCTATATTTCTAAAAGTCCTCTGTTAAATTGGTATGTGAAATTAACCCATTTTTGAGGTATACAAACCCCTGCTCTGCATAGGTGAAAGGGACCTATATTTCTAAAAATCATCTGTTACATTTTAGGGTGACATTTTACTATTTTTGCCGCTTACAAACCACTGCTCTGCATTGGTGACATGGACCTATATTTCTAATAATTCTCTGTTACATTGGTGGGTGACATTAACCCATCTTTGACGTATAAAAACCCCTGCTCTGTATAGGTGATAGGGACATATATTTCTAAAAGTCCTCTGTTACATTCTTGGGTGAAATTTTACCATTCGTGCTGTATAAAAACCTATATTTCTATAGGTACCTATTTTTCTAAAAATCGTCTGTTACATTGCTGGGTGATTTTATCCCATTTTTGCCATATACAAACCCCTGCTCTGCATAGGTGACAGGGGCCTATATTTGTAAAATCCTCTGTTACATTCTTGGGTGACATTTTCACATTATTGCCGTATACAAACCCCTGCTCTGCATAGGTGATAGAGACCTCTATTTCTAAAAATCCTCTGTTACATTCTTGGGTGACATTTTACTATTTTTGCTGTATACAAACCACTGCTCTGCATAGGTGACAGGGACCTATATTTCTAAAATTCCTCTGTTACATTGGTGGGTGATATTAACCCATTTTTGCCATATACAAACCCCTGCTCTGCATAGGTGACAGGGACCTATATTTCTAAAAATCCTCCGTTACATTCTTGGGTGACATTTTACCATCTTTGCCATATACAAACCCCTGCACTACATAGGTGACAGGGACCTACATTTCAAAAAATTCTTTCATACATTTGTGGGTGACATTAACCCATTTCTGACGTATAAAAACCCCTGCTCTGTATAGGTGATAGGGACATATATTTCTAAAAGTCCTCTGTTACATTGTTGGGTGACATTTTACCATTCTTGCTGTATACAAACCCCTGCTCTGCATAGGTGACAGGGACCTATATTTCTAAAAATCGTCTGTTACATTGCAAGGTGACTTTAACACATTTTTGCCATATACAAATCCCTGCTCTGCATAGGTGACAGGGACCTATATTTCTAAAAATCCTCCGTTTCATTCTTTGGTGACATTTTACCATTCTTGCTGTATATAAACCCCTGCTCTGCATAGGTGACAGGGACCTATATTTCTAAAAATCGTCTATTGCATTGCTGGGTGACTTTAACCCATTTTAGCCACATACAAATCCCTGCTCTGCATAGGTGACAGGGACCTATATTTCTGAAAATCCTCTGTTACATTCTTGGGTGACATTTTACCATCTTTGCCATATACAAACCCCTGCACTGCATAGGTGACAGGGACCTACATTTTAAAAAATTCTTTCATACATTTGTGGGTGACATTAACCCATTTCTGACGTATAAAAACCCCTGCTCTGTATAGGTGATAGGGACATATATTTCTAAAAGTCCTTTGTTACATTGTTGGGTGACATTTTACCATTCTTGCTGTACACAAACCCCTGCTCTGCATAGGTGACAGGGACCTATATTTCTAAAAATCGTCTGATACATTGCAAGGTGACTTTAACCCATTTTTGCCATATACAAATCCCTGCTCTGCATAGGTGACAGGGACCTATATTTCTATAAATCCTCCGTTACATTCTTGGGTGACAGTTTACCATCTTTGCCATATACATACCCCTGCACTGCATAGGTGACAGGGACCTACATTTCAAAAATCCTCTGATACATTTGTGGGTGACATTAACCCATTTCTGACTTATAAAAACCCCTGCTCTGTATAGGTGATAGGGACCTATATTTCTAAAAGTCCTCTGTTACATTGTTGGGTGACATTTTACCATTCTTGCTGTATACAAACCCCTGCTCTGCATAGGTGACAGGGACCTATAATTCTAAAAATCGTCTGTTACATTGCAAGGTGACTTTAACCCATTTTTGCCATATACAAATCCCTGCTCTGCATAGGTGACAGGGACCAATATTTCTAAAAATCCTCCGTTACATTCTTTGGTGACATTTTACCATTCTTGCTGTATATAAACCCCTGCTCTGCATAGGTGACAGGGACCTTTATTTCTAAAAATCGTCTATTACATTGCTGGGTGACTTTAACCCATTTTTGCCATATACAAATCCCTGCTCTGCATAGGTGACAGGGACCTATATTTCTGAAAATCTTCTGTTACATTCTTGGGTGACATTTTACCATCTTTGCCATATACAAACCCCTGCACTGCATAGGTGACAGGGACCTACATTTCAAAAATCCTCTGATACATTTGTGGGTGAAATTAACCCATTTCTGACGTATAAAAACCCCTGGTCTGTATAGGTGATAGGGACATAAATTTCTAAAAGTCCTCTGTTACATTGTTGGGTGACATTTTACCATTCTTGTTGTATACAAACCCCTGCTCTGCATAGGTGACATGGACCTATATTTCTAAAAATAGTCTGATACATTGCAAGGTGACTTTAACCCATTTTTGCCATATACAAATCCCTGCTCTGCATAGGTGACAGGGACCTATATTTCTATAAATCCTCCGTTACATTCTTGGGTGACAGTTTACCATCTTTGCCATATACATACCCCTGCACTGCATAGGTGACAGGGACCTACATTTCAAAAAATCCTCTGATACATTTGTGGGTGACATTAACCCATTTCTGACTTATAAAAACCCCTGCTCTGTATAGGTGATAGGGACCTATATTTCTAAAAGTCCTCTGTTACATTGTTGGGTGACATTTTACCATTCTTGCTGTATACAAACCCCTGCTCTGCATAGGTGACAGGGACCTATATTTCTAAAAATCGTCTGTTACATTGCAAGGTGACTTTAACCCATTTTTGCCATATACAAATCCCTGCTCTGCATAGGTGACAGGGACCTATATTTCTAAAAATCCTCCGTTTCATTCTTTGGTGACATTTTACCATTCTTGCTGTATATAAACCCCTGCTCTGCATAGGTGACAGGGACCTATATTTCTAAAAATCGTCTATTGCATTGCTGGGTGACTTTAACCCATTTTAGCCACATACAAATCCCTGCTCTGCATAGGTGACAGGGACCTATATTTCTGAAAATCCTCTGTTACATTCTTGGGTGACATTTTACCATCTTTGCCATATACAAACCCCTGCACTGCATAGGTGACAGGGACCTACATTTAAAAAATTCTTTCATACATTTGTGGGTGACATTAACCCATTTCTGACGTATAAAAACCCCTGCTCTGTATAGGTGATAGGGACATATATTTCTAAAAGTCCTCTGTTACATTGTTGGGTGACATTTTACCATTCTTGCTGTACACAAACCCCTGCTCTGCATAGGTGACAGGGACCTATATTTCTAAAAATCGTCTGATACATTGCAAGGTGACTTTAACCCATTTTTGCCATATACAAATCCCTGCTCTGCATAGGTGACAGGGACCTATATTTCTATAAATCCTCCGTTACATTCTTGGGTGACAGTTTACCATCTTTGCTATATACATACCCCTGCACTGCATAGGTGACAGGGACCTACATTTCAAAAATCCTCTGATACATTTGTGGGTGACATTAACCCATTTCTGACTTATAAAAACCCCTGCTCTGTATAGGTGATAGGGACCTATATTTCTAAAAGTCCTCTGTTACATTGTTGGGTGACATTTTACCATTCTTGCTGTATACAAACCCCTGCTCTGCATAGGTGACAGGGACCTATATTTCTAAAAATCGTCTGTTACATTGCAAGGTGACTTTAACCCATTTTTGCCATATACAAATCCCTGCTCTGCATAGGTGACAGGGACCAATATTTCTAAAAATCCTCCGTTACATTCTTTGGTGACATTTTACCATTCTTGCTGTATATAAACCCCTGCTCTGCATAGGTGACAGGGACCTATATTTCTAAAAATCGTCTATTACATTGCTGGGTGACTTTAACCCATTTTTGCCATATACAAATCCCTGCTCTGCATAGGTGACAGGGACCTATATTTCTAAAAATCCTCAGTTACATTCTTGGGTGACATTTTACCATCTTTGCCATATACAAACCCCTGCACTGCATAGGTGACAGGGACCTACATTTCAAAAATCCTCTGATACATTTGTGGGTGACATTAACCCATTTCTGACTTATAAAAACCCCTGCTCTGTATAGGTGATAGGGACCTATATTTCTAAAAGTCCTCTGTTACATTGTTGGGTGACATTTTACCATTCTTGCTGTATACAAACCCCTGCTCTGCATAGGTGACAGGGACCTATATTTCTAAAAATCGTCTGTTACATTGCAAGGTGACTTTAACCCATTTTTGCCATATACAAACCCCTGCTCTGCATAGGTGACAGGGACCTATATTTCTAAAAATCCTCTGTTACATTCTTGGGTGACATTTTACCATTCTTGCTGTATACAAACCCCTGCTCTGCATAGGTGACAGGGACCTATATTTCTAAAAATCGTCTGTTACATTGTTGGGTGACATTTAACCCATTTTTGCCATATACAAACCCCTGCTCTGCATAGGTGATAGGGACCTATATTTCTAAAAATCCTCTGTTACATTCTTGGGTGACATTTTACCATTTTTGCCATATACAAACCCCTGCTCTGCATAGGTGACAGGGACCTATATTTCTAAAAATTCTCTGTTACATTGGTGGGTGACATTAACCCATTTTTGCGATATAAAAACCCTGCTCTGTATAGGTGATAGGGACATATATTTCTAAAAGTCCTCTGTTACATTCTTAGGTGACATTTTACCATTCTTGCTGTATACAAACCTATGCTCTGCATAGGTGACAGGGACCTATATTTCTAAAAATCGTCTGTTACATTGCTGGGTGACTTTAACCCATTTTTGCCATATACAAACCCCTGCTCTGCATAGGTGACAGGGACCTATATTTCTAAAAATCCTCTGTTACATTCTTGGGTAACATTTTAATATTTTTGCCGTATACAAACCACTGCTCTGCATAGGTGACAGGGACCTATATTTCTAAAATTCCTCTGTTACATTGGTGGGTGACATTAACCCATTTTTGCCATATACAAACCCCTGCTCTGCATAGTTGACGAGGACCTATATGTTGAAAAATCATCTGTTACATTCTTGGGTGACATTTTACAATTTTTGACATATACAAAACCCTAAGCTGTATAGGTGATAGGGACCTATATTTTTAATACTCAACTGTTACATTCTTGGGTGACATTTTACCATTTTTGCCATATACAATCCCTTGCTCTGCATAGTTGACAGGGACCTATATTTCTAAAAGTCCTCTGTTAAATAAGTGGGTGAAATTAACCCATTTTTGACGTATACAAACCCCTGCTCTGCATAGGTGAAAGGGAACTATATTTCTAAAAATCATCTGTTACATTCTTGGGTGACATTTTACTATTTTTGCCGTATACAAACCACTGCTCTGCATTGGTGACAGGGATCTATATTTCTAAAAATTCTCTGTTACATTGGTGGGTGACATTAACCCATTTTTGACATATAAAACCCCTGCTCTGTATAGGTGATAGGGACATATATTTCTAAAACTCCTCTGTTACATTCTTGGGTGACATTTTACCATTCTTGCTGTATACAAAACTATATTTCTATAGGGACCTATATTTCTAAAAATCGTCTGTTACATTGCTGGGTGACTTTAACCCATTTTTGCCATATACAAACCCCTGCTCTGCATAGGTGACAGAGACCTATATTTCTAAAAATCCTCTGTTACATTCTTGGGTGACATTTTCGCATTTTTGCCGTATACAAACCACTGCTCTGCATTGGTGACAGGGACCTATATTTCTAAAAATTCTCTTTTACATTGGTGGGTGACGTTAACCCATTTTTGACGTATAAAAACCCCTGCTCTGTATAGGTGATAGGGACATATATTTCTAAAAGTCCAATGTTACATTCTTGGGTGACATTTTACCATTCTTGCTTTATACAAACCTATATTTCTATAGGGACCTATATTTCTAAAAATCGTCTGTTACATTGCTGGGTGACTTTAACCCATTTTTGCCATATACAAACCCCTGCTCTGCATAGGTGACAGGTACCTATATTTGCAAAAATCCTCTGTTACATTCTTGGGTAACATTTTAATATTTTTGCCGTATACAAACCACTGCTCTGCATAGGTGACAGGGACCTATATTTCTAAAAATTCCTCTGTTACATTGGTGGGTGACATTAACCCATTTTTGCCATATACAAACCCCTGCTCTGCATAGTTGACGAGGACCTATATGTTGAAAAATCATCTGTTACATTCTTGGGTGACATTTTACAATTTTTGACATATACAAAACCCTAAGCTGTATAGGTGATAGGGACCTATATTTTTAATACTCAACTGTTACATTCTTGGGTGACATTTTACCATTTTTGCCATATACAATCCCTTGCTCTGCATAGTTGACAGGGACCTATATTTCTAAAAGTCCTCTGTTAAATAAGTGGGTGAAATTAACCCATTTTTGACGTATACAAACCCCTGCTCTGCATAGGTGAAAGGGAACTATATTTCTAAAAATCATCTGTTACATTCTTGGGTGACATTTTACTATTTTTGCCGTATACAAACCACTGCTCTGCATTGGTGACAGGGATCTATATTTCTAAAAATTCTCTGTTACATTGGTGGGTGACATTAACCCATTTTTGACGTATAAAAACCCCTGCTCTGTATAGGTGATAGGGACATATATTTCTAAAACTCCTCTGTTACATTCTTGGGTGACATTTTACCATTCTTGCTGTATACAAAACTATATTTCTATAGGGACCTATATTTCTAAAAATCGTCTGTTACATTGCTGGGTGACTTTAACCCATTTTTGCCATATACAAACCCCTGCTCTGCATAGGTGACAGAGTCCTATATTTGTAAAAATCCTCTGTTACATTCTTTGTTGACATTTTACCATTTTTGCCATATAGAAACCACTGCGCTGCATAGGTGACAGGAACCTACATTTCAAAAAATCCTCTGTTGCATTTGTGGGTGACATTAACCCATTTCTGAAGTATAAAAACCCCTGCTCTGTATAGGTGATAGAAACATATATTTCTAAAAGTCCTCTGTTACATTCTTGGGTGACATTTTACCATTCTTGCTGTATACAAACCCCTGCTCTGCATAGGTGACAGGGACCTATATTTCTAAAAATCGTCTGTTACCTTGCTGGGTGACTTTAACCCATTTTTGACATATACAAATCCCTGATCTGCAGAGGTGACAGGGACCTATATTTCTAAAAATCCTCTATTACATTCTTGGGTGACATTTTACTATTTTTACCATATACAAACCCCTGCACTGCATAGGTGACAGGGACCTACATTTCAAAAATCCTCTGTTACATTGGTGGGTGACATTAACCCATATTTGCCGTATAAAACCCCTGCTCTGTTTTGGTGATAGGGACATATAATTCAAAAAATCCTCTGTTACATTGGTGCGTGACATTAACCCATTTTTGGCGTATACATATATTTCTAAAAATGCTCTGTTACATTCTTGGGTGACATTTTACCATTCTTGCTGCATACAAACCCCTGCTCTGCATAGGTGATAGGTGACAGGGACTTATATTTCTAAAAATCGTCTATTACATTGGTGGGTGACTTTAACCCATTTTTGCCGTATACAAACCCCTGTTCTGCATAGGTGACAGGGACCTATATTTCTAAAAATTCTCTGTTACATTCTTGGTTGACATTTTCGCATTATTGCCGTATACAAACCCCTGCTCTGCATCGGTGATAGGGACCTCTATTTCTAAAAATCCTCTGTTACATTCTTGGGTGACATTTTACTATTTTTGCCGTATAAAAACCACTGCTCTGCATAGGTGACAGGGACCTATATTTCTAAAATTCCTCTATCACATTGGTGGGTGACATTAACCCATTTTTGACATATACAAACCCATGCTCTGCATAGGTGACGAGGACCTATATGTTGAGAAATCATCTGTTACATTCTGGGGTGACATTTTACAATATTTGACGTATACAAAACCCTGCACTTAATGGGTGATAGGGACCTATATTTCTAATACTCAACTGTTACATTCTTGGGTGACGTTTTACCATTTTTGCCATATACAAACCCTTGCTCTGCATAGGTGACAGGGACCTATATTTCTAAAAGTCCTCTGTTAAATTGGTATGTGAAATTAACCCATTTTTGACGTATACAAACCCCTGACTTTAACCCATTTTTGCCATTTACAAACCCATGTTCTGCATAGGTGACAGGGAACTACATTTGTAAAAATCCTCTGTTACATTGGTGGGTGACGGTTACCCATTTTTGCCGTATAAAAACCACTTCTCTGCATAGGTGGTCGGGACCTATATTTCAAAAAATCATCTGTAACATTCTTGGGTGACATTTTACCATTCTTGCTGTATACAAACCCCTGCTCTGCATAGGTGACAGGGACCTATATTTCAAAAAATCGTCTGTTACATTGCTGGGTGACTTTAACCCATTTTTGCCATATACAAATCCCTGCTCTGCATAGGTGACAGGGACCTATATTTCTAAAAATCCTCTGTTACATTCTTTGGTGACATTTTAACATTCTTGCTTTATATTAACCCCTGCTCTGCATAGGTGACAAGGACCTTTATTTCTAAAAATCGTCTATTACATTGGTGGGTGACTTTAACCCATTTTTGCCGTATACAAACCCCTGTTCTGCATAGGTGACAGGGACCTATATTTCTAAAAATTCTCTGTTACATTCTTGGGTGACATTTTCCCATTATTGCCGTATACAAACACCTGCTCTGAATAGGTGATAGGGACCTCTATTTTTAAAAATCCTCTGTTACATTCTTAGGTGACATTTTACTATTTTTGCCGCATAAAAACCACTGCTCTGCATAGGTGACAGGGACCTATATTTCTAAAAATCCTCTGTTACATTGGTGGGTGACATTAACCCATTTTTGCCATATACAAACCCCTGCTCTGCATAGGTGACAGGGACCTATATGTTGAAAAATCATCTGTTACATTCCTGGGTGACATTTTACAATTTTTGACGTATGCAAAACCCTGCACTGTATAGGTGATAGGGACCTATATTTCTAATACACCAACGTTACATTCTTGAGTGACATTTTAAAATTTTTGCCATATACAAACCCTTGCTCTGCATAGGTGACAGCGACCTATATTTCTAAAATTCCTCTGTTAAATTGGTGGGTGAAAATAACCCATTTTTGATGTATACAAACCCATGCTCTGCATAGGTGAAAGGGACCTATCTTTATAAAAATCATCTGTTACATTCTGGGGTGACATTTTACTATTTTTGCCGTATACAAACCACTGCTCTGCATTGGTGACAAGGACCAATATTTCTAAAAATCCTCTGTTACATTGGTGGGTGACGTTAACCCATTTTTGACGTATAAAAACCCCTTCTCTGTATAGGTGATAGGGACATATATTTCTAAAAGACCTCTGTTACATTCTTGGGTGACATTTTACCATTCTTGCTGTAAACAAACCCCTGCCCTGCATAGGTGACAGGGACCTATATTTCTAAAAATCGTCTGTTACATTGCTCGGTGACTTTAACCCATTTTTGCCATATACAAACCCCTGCTCTGCATAGGTGACAGGGACCTATATTTCTAAAAATCCTCTCTTACATTCTTGGGTGACATTTTACCAATTTTGCCATATACAAATCCCTGCGCTGTATAGGTGACAGAGACCTACATTTCAAAAAATCCTCTGTTACATTGGTGGGTGACTTTAACCAATTTTTGCCGTATGAAACCCAATGCTCTGTATAGGTGATAGGGACCTATAATTCAAAAAATCCTCTATTACATTGGTGCGTGACATTAAAACATTTTTGACGAATACAAACCCCTGCTTAGCATAGGTGACAGGGACATATATTTCTATAAATCCTCTGTTACATTCTTGGGTGACATTTTACCATTCTTGCTGTATACGAACCCCTGCTCTTCATAGGTGACAGGGACCTATTTTTCTAAAAATTGTCTATTACATTTGTGGTTGACTTTAACCCATTTTTGCCGTATACAAACCCCTGTTCTGCATAGGTGACAGGGACCTATATTTCTAAAAATCCTCTGTTACATTCTTGTGTTACATTTTCCCATTATTGCCGTATACAAACCCCTGCACTGCATAGGTGATAGGGACCTATTTTTCTAAAAAACCTCTGTTACATTGGTGGGTGACTTTAACCCATTTTTACCTTATACAAACCCCTGTTCTGTATAGGTGACAGGGACCTCTATTTCTAAAAATCCTCTGTTACATTCTTAGGTGACATTTTACTATTTTTGACGTATACAAACCACTGCTCTGCATAGGTGACAGGGACCTATATTTCTAAAAATCCTCTGTTACATTGGTGGGTGACATTAACCCATTTTTGACTTATAACAACCCTTGCTCTGCATAGGTGACAGGGATTTATTTTTGGAAAAATCAACTGTTACATTCTTGGGTGACATTTTACCATTTTTGCCGTTTACAAACCCCTGCTCTGCATAGGTTACAAGGACCTATATTTCTAAAAATCCTCTGTTGCATTGGTGGGTTAAAATTAACCATTTCTTGCCGTATACAAACCCCTACTCTGCATAGGTTAAAGGGACCTACATTTCTAAAAATCATCTGCTACATTCTTGGGTGACATTTTTCAATTATTGTCGTATACAAACCCATGTTCTGTATAAGTGAAAGTGACCTAAATTTCTAAAAATCATCTGATACATTCTTGGGTGACATTTTACAATTTTTGCAGCATACAGACACATGCTCTGCATAGGTCATAGGGACCTATATTTCAAAAAATCTTTTGTTACATTCCGGGGTGACATTTTACTATTTTTGCCGTATACAAACCACTGCTCTGAATTGGTGACAGGGGCCTATATTTCTAAAAATCCTGTTACATTGGTGGGTGACTTTAACCAATTTTTGCCGTATGAAACCTCATGCTCTGTATAGGTGATAGGGACCTATAGTTCAAAAAATCCTCTATTACATTGGTGCGTGACATTAAAACATTTTTGACGAATACAAACCCCTGCTCAGCATAGGTGACAGGGACATATATTTCTATAAATCCTCTGTTACATTCTTGGGTGACATTTTACCATTCTTGCTGTATACGAACCCCTGCTCTTCATAGGTGACAGGGACCTATTTTTCTAAAAATTGTCTATTACATTTGTGGTTGACTTTAACCCATTTTTGCCGTATACAAACCCCTGTTCTGCATAGGTGACAGGGACCTATATTTCTAAAAATCCTCTGTTACATTCTTGTGTTACATTTTCCCATTATTGCCGTATACAAACCCCTGCTCTGCATAGGTGATAGGGACGTATATTTCTAAAAATCCTCTGTTACATTGGTGGGTGACATTAACCCATTTTTACCTTATACAAACCCCTGTTCTGTATAGGTGACAGGGACCTCTATTTCTAAAAATCCTCTGTTACATTCTTAGGTGACATTTTACTATTTTTGCCGTATACAAAACACTGCTCTGCATAGGTGACAGGGACCTATATTTCTAAAAATCCTCTGTTACATTGGTGGGTGACATTACCTATTTTTGACTTATAACAACCCTTGCTCTGCATAGGTGACAGGGATTTATTTTTGGAAAAATCAACTGTTACATTCTTGGGTGACATTTTACCATTTTTGCCGTTTACAAACCCCTGCTCTGCATTGGTTACAAGGACCTATATTTCTAAAAATACTCTGTTGCATTGGTGGGTTAAAATTAACCAATTCTTGCCGTATACAAACCCCTGCTCTGCATAGGTGAAAGGGACCTATATTTCTTAAAATCATCTGCTACATTCTTGGGTGACATTTTACAATTATTGTCGTATACAAACCCATGTTCTGTATAAGTGAAAGTGACCTAAATTTCTAAAAATCATCTGATACATTCTTGGGTGACATTTTACAATTTTTGCTGTATACAGACACATGCTCTGCATAGGTCAAAGGGACCTATATTTTAAAAAATCTTTTGTTACATTCCGGGGTGACATTTTACTATTTTTGCCGTATACAAACCACTGCTCTGAATTAATGACAGGGGCCTATATTTCTAAAAATCCTCTGTTACATTGGTTGGTGACATTAACCCATTTTTGACGTATAAAAACCCCTGCTCTGTATAGGTGATAGGGACATATATTTCTCAAAATCCTCTGTTACATTCTTGGGTAACATTTTACCATTCGTGCTGTATATAAACCCTGCTCTGCATAGGTGACAGGGACCTATATTTCTAAAAATCCTCTGTTACATTGGTGGGTGACATTAACCCATTTTTGCCTTATTAAATCCCCTGCTCTGCATAGGAGACAGAGACCTATATTACTAATAATCCTCTGTTACATTCTTGGGTGACGTTTTACAATTTTTGTCGTATACAAAACCCTGCTCTGCATAGGTGACAGGGACATACATTTGTAAAAATCCTCTGTTACATTGGTGTGTGGCATGAACCCATTTTTGCCATATAAAAACCCCTTCTCTGCATAGATGACAGGACCTATATTTCAAAAAATCATCTGTAACATTCTTGGGGGACATTTTACAAATTTTGCGGTATTCAAACCCCTGCTTTGCATTGCTGACAGGGACCTAAATTTCTAAAAATCCTCTGTTACATTGGTTGGTGACATTACCGATTTTTGCCGTATAAATCCAATGCTCTGTATAGGTGATTGGGACCTATATTTCAAAAAATCCTCTGTTACATTCTTGTGTGATATTTTACCATCATTGCCATTTACAAACACCTGCTCTGCATAGGAGACAGGGACCTACATTTCAAAAAATCCTCTGTTACATTTTTGGTTGACATTAACCCATTTTTGCCGTATGAAAACTTCTGCTCTTTATATGTGATAGGGACCTATAATTCAAAAAATCCCCTGTTACATTGGTGCGTGACATTAACCCATTTTTACCGTATACAAACCCCTGCTCTGGATAGATGACAGGGACATATATTTCTACAAATCCTCTGTTACATTCTTGGGTGACATTTTATTATTCTTGCTTTATACAAACCCCTGCTCTGCATAGGTGACAGGGACCTATATTTCTAATATTCCTCTGTTACATTCTTGGGAGACATTTTACCCTTTTTGACATATACAAAACACTGCTCTGTATAGGTGATAGGGACCTATATTTCTAATACTCCTCTGTTACATTCTTGGGTGACATTAACTCATTTTTGCCATGTACAAACCACTGCTGTGCATAGGTGACAGGGACCTATTTTTCTAAAAATCCTCTGTTAAATTGGTGGGTGAAATTATCCAACTTTTGCAGTATACAAACCAATGGTCTGCATAGGTGAAAGGGACCTATATTTCAAAAAATGATCTGTTACATTCCGGTGTGACATTTTACTGTTTTTGTTGTATAAAAACCACTGCTCTGCATAGGTGACATGGACCTATATTTCTAAAAATCCTCTGTTACATTGGTGGGTGACATTAACCCATTTTTGACGCATAAAAAACACTGCTCTGTATAGGTGATAGGGACATGTATTTCTCAAAATCCTCTGTTACATTCTTGGGTGAAATTTTACCAATTTTGCCACATACAAATCCCTGCGCTGTATAGGTGACGGGGACCTACATTTCAAAAATCCTCTGTTACATTGGTGGGTGACATTAACCCATTGTTGCCGTATGAAACCCCATGCTCTGTATAGGTGAGAAGGACCTAAAATTCAAAAAATCCTCTGTTAAATTGGTGCGTGACATTTTACCATTTTTGCTGTATACAAACCCCCACACTGCATAGGTGACAGGGACTTATGTTTCTAAAAATTGTCTATTACATTGGTTGGTGCCTTTACCTCATTTTTGCCGTATACAAACCCCTGTTCTGCATAGGTGACAGGGACCTATATTTCTAAAAATTCTCTGTTACATTCTTGGGTTACATTTTCCCATTATTGCCGTATACAAACCCTTGCTCTGCATAGTTGATAGGGACCTATATTTCTAAAAATCCTCTGTTTCATTCTTGGGTGAAATTTACTATTTTTGCCGTATACAAACCACTGTTCTGCATAGCTTACAGGGACGTATATTTCTAAAAATCCTCTGTGACATTGGTGGGTGACATTAACTCATTTTTGCAATATGAAAACCTCTGCTCTGCATAGGTGATAGGGACCTATATTTCTAAAAATCCCTGTTACATTCTTGGGTGACATTTTACTATTTTGGCCGAATACAAAAAACTGTTCTGCATAGGTGACAGGGACCTATATTTCTAAAAATCCTCTGTGACATTGGTGGGTGACATTAACTCATTTTTTCCATATACAAACCACTGCTCTGCATAGGTGAAAGGGACCTATAATTCTAAAAGTCATCTGTTACATTCTGGGGTGACATTTTACTATTTTTGCCGTGTACAAAACAATGCTCTGCATTGGTGAAAGGGAGCTATATTTCTAAAAATCCTTTGTTAAATTTGTGGGTAAAATTAACCCATTTTTGCCATATACAAACCCCTGCTCTGCATAGGTGAAAGGGACCTATAATTCTAAAAGTCATCTGTTACATTCTGGGGTGACATTTTACTATTTTTGCCGTGAACAAAACAATGCTCTGCATTGGTGAAAGGGAGCTATATTTCTAAAAATCCTCTGTTACATTGGTGGGTGACATTAACCCATTTTTGCCATAAACAAACCCCTGCTCTGCAGAGGTGATAGGGACCTATATTTCTAAAAATCCTCTGTTACAATCTTGGGTGACATTTTACTATTTTTGCCGTATAAAAACCACTGTTCTGCATAGCTTACAGGGACCTTATTTCTAAAAAATCCTTTGTGACATTGGTGGGTGACATTAACTCATTTTTCCCATATACAAACCCCTGCTCTGCATAGGTGACAGGGACCTATATTTTGAAAAATCATCTGTTACATTCTTGGGTGACATTTTACCATGTTTGCCATGCAGAAACCCTAGCTCTGCCTAGGTGACAGGGACCTATATTTCTAAAAATTCTCTGTTAAATTTGGGGGTGAAATTAACCCATTTTAGCCATATACAGACCCCTGCTCTGCAAAGGTGAAAGGGACCTATAATTCTAAAAATCATCTGTTACATTCTGGGGTGACATTTTGCTATTTTTGCCGTATACAAACCACTGCTCTGCATTGGTGACAGGGACCTATATTTCTAAAAATCCTCTGTTACATTGGTGGGTGACAATTTACAATTTTTGACTTATACAAAGGCCTGCTCTATATAGGTGATAGGGACCTATATTTCTAATACTCCTCTGTTACATTCTTGGGTGACATTTTGCCATATACAAACCCCTGCTGTGCATAGGTGACAGGGACCTATTTTTCTAAAAATCCTCTGTTAAATTGGTGGGTTAAATTATCCCATTTTTGCCGTATACAAACCATTGCTCTGCATAGGTGAAAGGGACCTATATTTCAAAAAATAATCTGTTACATTCCGGGGTGACATTTTACTATTTTTGCCGTATGAAAACCACTGCTCTGCATAGGTGACAGGGACGTATATTTCTAAAAATCTTCTGTGACATTGGTGGGTGACATTAACTCATTTTTGCAATATACAAACCTTTGCTCTGCATAGGTGATAGGGACCTATATTTCAAAAAATCCTCTGTTACATTGGTGGGTGACTTTAACCCATTTTTGACGTATAAAAACCCCTGCTCTGTATAGGTGATAGGGACATATATTTCTCAAAATCCTCTGTTACATTCTTGGGTGACATTTTACCAATTTTGCCATATACAAATCCCTGCGCTGTATAGGTGAGAGGGACCTACATTTCAAAAAATCCTCTGTTACATTGGTGGGGGACATTAACCCATCTTTGCCGTATGAAACGCCATGCTCTGTATAGGTGAGAGGGACCTATAATTTAAAAAATCCTCTGTTACATTCTTGGGTGACATTTTACCATTCTTGCTGTATACAAACCCCCACACTGCATAGGTGACAGGGACTTATGTTTCTAAAAATTGTCTGTTACATTGGTTGGTGACTTTAACTCATTTTTGCCGTATACAAACCCCTGTTCTGCATAGGTGACAGGAACCTATATTTCTAAAAATTCTCTGTTACATTCTTGGGCTACATTTTCCCATTATTGCCGTATACAAACCCTTGCTCTGCATAGTTGATAGGGACCTATATTTCAAAAAAATCCTCTGTTTCATTCTTGGGTGACAGTTTACTATTTTTGCCATATACAAACCACTGTTCTGCATAGCTTACAGGGACGTATATTTCTAAAAATCCTCTGTGACATTGGTGGGTGACATTAACTCATTTTTGCAAAATACAAACCCCTGCTCTGCATAGGTGATAGGGACCTATATTTCTAAAAATCCCCTGTTACTTTCTTGGGTGACATTTTACTATTTTAGCCGAATACAAAAAACTGTTTTGCATAGGTGACAGGGACCTATATTTCTAAAAATCCTCTGTGACATTGGTGGGTGACATTAACTCATTTTTTCCATATACAAAACACAACTCTGCATAGGTGACAGGGACCTATATTTTGAAAAATCATCTGTTACATTCTTAGGTGACATTTTACCATTTTTGCCATTTAGAAACCCCTGCTGTGCATAGGTAACAGGGACCTATATTTCTAAAAATCCTTTGTTAAATTTGTGCATAAAATTAACCCATTTTTGCCATATACAAACCCCTGCTCTGCATAGGTGAAAGGGACCTATAATTCTAAAAATCATCTGTTACATTCTGGGGTGACATTTTGCTATTTTTGCTGTATACAAACCACTGTTCTGCATAGCTTACAGGGACCTTATTTCTAAAAAAAATCCTTTGTGACAAATTGTGTGGTGACATTAACTCATTTTTGCCATATACAAACCACTGCTCTGCATAGGTGACAGGGACCTAAATTTTGAAAAATCATCTGTTTCAATCTTGGGTGACATTTTACCATGTTTGCCATGTAGAAACCCCTGCTCTGCCTAGGTGACAGGGACCTATATTTCTAAATGTCCTCTGTTAAATTTGTGGGTGAAATTAACCCATTTTAGCCATATACAAACCCCTGCTCTGCAAAGGTGAAAGGGACCTATAATTCTAAAAATCATCTGTTACATTCTGGGGTGACATTTTACTATTTTTGCTGTATACAAACCACTGCTCTGCAAGGGTGACAGGGACCAATATTTCTAAAAATCCTCTGTTACATTGGTGGGTGACATTTTACCATTTTTGACGTATACAAAACCCTACTCTATATAGGTGATAGGGACCTATATTTCTAATACTCCTCTGTTACATTCTTGGGTGCCATTTTGCCATTTTTGCCCTATACAAACCCCTGCTGTGCATAGGTGACAGGGACCTATTTTTCTAAAAATCCTCTGTTAAATTGGTGGGTGAAATTATCCCTTTTTGCCGTTATACAAACCAATGCTCTGCATAGGTGAAAGGGACCTATATTTCAAAAAATTATCTGTTACATTCCAGGTGACATTTTACTATTTTTGCCGTATGAAAACCACTGCTCTGCATTGGTGACAGGGAACTATTTTTCTAAAAATTGGCTATTATATTGGCTGGTGACTTTAACCCATTTTTGCCATATACAAAATCCTGTTCTTTAAAGGTGACAGGGACATATATTTCGAAAAATCCTCTGTTACATTCTTGGGTTACATTTTCCCATTATTGCGGTATTCAAACACCTGCTCTGCATAGCTGATAGGGACCTATATTTCTAAAAATCCTCTGTTACATTCTTGGATGACATTTTACTATTTTTGCCTTATACAAACCACTGTTCTGCATAGGTGACAGGAGCGTTACTTCTAGTAATACCATTTGCATAGAAACCCTACTGTGGTACGGGACTATACATGTATGTGCATCATTAACCCTTTTGCCATATACAAACCCCTGCTCTGCATAGGTGAAAGGGACCTATAATTCTAAAAATCATCTGTTACATTCTGGGGTGACATTTTGCTATTTTTGCTGTATACAAACCACTGTTCTGCATAGCTTACAGGGACCTTATTTCTAAAAAAATCCTTTGTGACAAATTGTGTGGTGACATTAACTCATTTTTGCCATATACAAACCACTGCTCTGCATAGGTGACAGGGACCTAAATTTTGAAAAATCATCTGTTTCAATCTTGGGTGACATTTTACCATGTTTGCCATGTAGAAACCCCTGCTCTGCCTAGGTGACAGGGACCTATATTTCTAAATGTCCTCTGTTAAATTTGTGGGTGAAATTAACCCATTTTAGCCATATACAAACCCCTGCTCTGCAAAGGTGAAAGGGACCTATAATTCTAAAAATCATCTGTTACATTCTGGGGTGACATTTTACTATTTTTGCTGTATACAAACCACTGCTCTGCAAGGGTGACAGGGACCAATATTTCTAAAAATCCTCTGTTACATTGGTGGGTGACATTTTACCATTTTTGACGTATACAAAACCCTACTCTATATAGGTGATAGGGACCTATATTTCTAATACTCCTCTGTTACATTCTTGGGTGCCATTTTGCCATTTTTGCCCTATACAAACCCCTGCTGTGCATAGGTGACAGGGACCTATTTTTCTAAAAATCCTCTGTTAAATTGGTGGGTGAAATTATCCCTTTTTTGCCGTATACAAACCAATGCTCTGCATAGGTGAAAGGGACCTATATTTCAAAAAATTATCTGTTACATTCCGGGGTGACATTTTACTATTTTTGCCGTATGAAAACCACTGCTCTGCATTGGTGACAGGGAACTATTTTTCTAAAAATTGGCTATTATATTGGCTGGTGACTTTAACCCATTTTTGCCATATACAAAATCCTGTTCTTTAAAGGTGACAGGGACATATATTTCGAAAAATCCTCTGTTACATTCTTGGGTTACATTTTCCCATTATTGCGGTATTCAAACACCTGCTCTGCATAGCTGATAGGGACCTATATTTCTAAAAATCCTCTGTTACATTCTTGGATGACATTTTACTATTTTTGCCTTATACAAACCACTGTTCTGCATAGGTGACAGGGACGTATATTTCTAAAAATCCTCTGTGACATTGGTGGGTGACATTAACTCTTTTTTGCAATATACAAACCCCTGCTCTGCATAGGTGAAAGGGACCTATAATTCTAAAAATCATCTGTTACATTCTGGGGTGACATTTTGCTATTTTTGCTGTATACAAACCACTGTTCTGCATAGCTTACAGGGACCTTATTTCTAAAAAAAATCCTTTGTGACAAATTGTGTGGTGACATTAACTCATTTTTGCCATATACAAACCACTGCTCTGCATAGGTGACAGGGACCTAAATTTTGAAAAATCATCTGTTTCAATCTTGGGTGACATTTTACCATGTTTGCCATGTAGAAACCCCTGCTCTGCCTAGGTGACAGGGACCTATATTTCTAAATGTCCTCTGTTAAATTTGTGGGTGAAATTAACCCATTTTAGCCATATACAAACCCCTGCTCTGCAAAGGTGAAAGGGACCTATAATTCTAAAAATCATCTGTTACATTCTGGGGTGACATTTTACTATTTTTGCTGTATACAAACCACTGCTCTGCAAGGGTGACAGGGACCAATATTTCTAAAAATCCTCTGTTACATTGGTGGGTGACATTTTACCATTTTTGACGTATACAAAACCCTACTCTATATAGGTGATAGGGACCTATATTTCTAATACTCCTCTGTTACATTCTTGGGTGCCATTTTGCCATTTTTGCCCTATACAAACCCCTGCTGTGCATAGGTGACAGGGACCTATTTTTCTAAAAATCCTCTGTTAAATTGGTGGGTGAAATTATCCCTTTTTGCCGTATACAAACCAATGCTCTGCATAGGTGAAAGGGACCTATATTTCAAAAAATTATCTGTTACATTCGGGGTGACATTTTACTATTTTTGCCGTATGAAAACCACTGCTCTGCATTGGTGACAGGGAACTATTTTTCTAAAAATTGGCTATTATATTGGCTGGTGACTTTAACCCATTTTTGCCATATACAAAATCCTGTTCTTTAAAGGTGACAGGGACATATATTTCGAAAAATCCTCTGTTACATTCTTGGGTTACATTTTCCCATTATTGCGGTATTCAAACACCTGCTCTGCATAGCTGATAGGGACCTATATTTCTAAAATCCTCTGTTACATTCTTGGATGACATTTTACTATTTTTGCCTTATACAAACCACTGTTCTGCATAGGTGACAGGGACGTATATTTCTAAAAATCCTCTGTGACATTGGTGGGTGACATTAACTCTTTTTGCAATATACAAACCCCTGCTCTGCATAGGTGAGAGGACCTATATTTCTAAAAATCCTCTGTTACATTGGTGGGTGACACTAACCCATTTTTTACGTATAAAAACCCCATGTCTGTATAGGCGATCGGGACATATATTTCTCAAAATCCTCTGTTACATTCTTGGGTGACATTTTACCAATTTTGCCATATACAAATCCCTGCGCTATATAGGTGACAGGGACCTACATTTAAAAAAATCCTCTGTTACATTGGTCAGGGACATTAACCCATTTTTGCTGTATGAAACCCCATGCTCTGTATAGGTGAGAGGGACCTATAATTCAAAAAATCCTCTGTTACATTCTTGGGTGACATTTTACCAATCTTGCTGTATACAAACCCCAGCTCTGCATAGGTGACAGGGACCTATTTTTCTATAAATTGTCCTTTACATAGTTTGGTGACTTTAACCCATTTTTGCGGTATACAAAGCCCTGTTCTGCATTCTTGGGTTAAATTTTCCCATTATTGCCGTATACAAACCCTTGCTCTGCATAGTTGATAGGGACCTATATTTCAAAAAATCCTGTTTCATTCTTGGGTGACATTTTACTATTTTTGCCGTATACAAACCACTGTTCTGCATAGGTGACAGGGACATATAATTCTAAAAATCCTCTGTGACATTGGTGGGTGACATTAACTCATTTTTGCAATATACAAACCCCTGCTCTGCATAGGTGATAGGGACCTATATTTCTAAAAATCCTCCGTTACATTCTTGGGTGACATTTTACTATTTTTGCCGTACACAAAAATCTGTTCTGCATAGGTGACAGGGACCTATATTTCTAAAAATCCTCTGTGACATTGGTGGGTGACATTAACTTATTTTTGCCATATACAAACCACTGCTCTGCATAGGTGACAGGGACCTATATTTTGAAAAATCATCTGTTACCTTCTTAGGTGACATTTTACCATTTTTGCCAGGTAGAAACCCCTGCTCTGCATAGTAACATAGTAACATAGTAACATAGTATATAAGACCGAAAAAAGACAATTGTCCTTCTAGTTCGGCCTGTTTCCTACAAGTTGATCCAGAGGAAGGCAAAAACCCCTTTGAGGCAGAAGCCAATTTTCCTCACTTATGGGGAAAAAAATTCCTTCCCGACTCCAATCAGACAATCAGAATAACTCCCTGGATCAACGACCCCTCTCTAGTAGCTGTAGCCTGTAATATTATTACGCTCCAGAAATACATCCAGTCCCTCTTGAATTCCTTTGTTGTACTTACCATCACCACCTCCTCAGGCAGAGAGTTCCATAGTCTCAGTGCTCTTACCGTAAAGAATCCTTTTCTATGTTTGTGTACAAACCTTCTTTCCTCCAGACGCAGAGGATGTCCCCTTGTCACAGTCACAGTCCTGGGGATAAATAGATGATGGGACAGATCTCTGTACTGACCCCTGATATATTTATACATAGTTATTAGATCTCCCCTCAGTCGTCTTTTTTCTAAAGTGAATAACCCTAATTTTGATAACCTTTCAGGGTACTGTAGATCCCTCATTCCAGTTATTACTTTAGTTGCCCTCCTCTGAACACTCTCCAGCTCTGCTATGTCTGTCTTGTTCACAGGAGCCCAGAACTGTACACTGTACTCCATGTGTGGTCTGACTAGTGATTTGTAAAGTGGTAGGACTATGTTCTCATCACGGACGTCTATGCCCTTTTGATGCAACCCATTATCTTATTGGCCTTGGCAGTAGCTGCCTGACACTGGTTTTTGCAGCTTAATTTGCTGTTTATTAAAATTCCTAGATCCTTTTCCATGTCAGTGTTACCGAAGTGTTTTACCATTTAATATGTACGGGTGACTTGCATTATTCCTTCCCATGTGCATAACTTTACATTTGTCAGTGTTAAACCTCATCTGCCATTTTTCTGCCCAAGCCTCCAATCTATCCAGATCCCTCTGTAGCAGAAAACTGTCCCTTCAGTCCCTTTATAGGTGACAGGGACCTATATTTCTAAAAATCGTCTGTTACATTGCTCGGTGACTTTAAACCATTTTAGCCACATAAAACCCCTGCTCTGCATAGGTGACAGGGACCTATATTTCTAAAAATCCTATGTTACATTCTTGGGTTACATTTTCCCATTATTGCCATATACAAACCCCTGCTCTGCATAGGTGACAGGGACCTATATTTCTATAAAATCCTCTGTTAAATTTGTGGGTGAAATTAACGCATTTTAGCCATATACAAACCCATGCTCTGCATAGGTGAAAGTGACATATAATTCTAAAAATCATGTGTTACATTGGTGGGTGACATTTTACAATTTTTGACGTATACAAAACTCTGCTCTATATAGGTGATAGGGAACTATATTTCTAATACTCCTCTGTTACATTCTTGGGTGACATTTTGCCATTTTTGCCCTATACATACCCCTGCTGTGCATCGGTGACAGGGACCTATTTTTCTAAAAATCCTCTGTTAAATTGGTGGGTGAAATTATCCCATTTTTACCGTATACTAATCAATGCTCTGCATAGATGAAAGGGACCTGTATTTCAAAAAATTATCTGTTACATTCCGGGAAACATTTTACTATTTTTGACGTATAAAAACCATTGCTCTGCACTGGTGACAGGGACCTATATTTATAAAAATCCTCTGTTACATTGGTGGGTGACATTAACCCATTTTTGCCTTATACAAATCCCTGCTCTGCATAGGTGACAGGGATCTATATTTTGAAAAATCATCTGTTACATTCTTGGGTGACAGTTTAACCATTTTTGACGTATACAAACCCCTGCTCTGTTTAGGTGACAGGGACCTATATTTCAAATAATCCTCTTTTACATTCTTGGGTGACATTTTACCATTTTTGCCATATACAAACCCCTGCTCTGCATAGGTGACAGGGACCTATATTTCAAAAAATCCTCTGTTACATTCTTGGGTTACATTTTCCCATTATTGCCGTATACAAACCCCTGCTCTGCATAGGTGAAAGGGACCTATATTTTAAAAAATCTTCTGTTACATTCCGGGGTGACATTTTACTTTTTTTGCCGTATACAAACTACTGCTCTGCATTGGTGACAGGGACCTATATTTCAAAAAATCCTCTGTTACATTGGTGGGTGACATTAACTCGTTTTTGCCTTATACAAACACCTGCTCTGCATAGGTGACAGAGACCTATATTTCTAATAATCCTCTGTTATATTCTTGGGTGACGTTTTACAATTTTTGACGTATACAAAACCCTGCTCTGCATAGGTGACAGGGACATACATTTGTAAAAATCCTCTGTACATTGGTGTGTGGCATGAACCCATTTTTGCCATTTAAAATCCCCTTCTCTGCATAGATGACGGGACCGATATTTCAAAAAATCATCTGTAACATTCTTGGGGGAAATTTTACAAATATTGCGGTATTCAAACCCCTGCTTTGCATAGCTGACAGGGACCTACATTTCTAAAAATCCTCTGTTACATTGGTGGGTGACATTACCCATTTTTGCCGTATAAATCCCCTGCTCTGTATAGGTGATTGGGACCTATATTTCAAAAAATCCTCTGTTACATTCTTGTGTGACATTTTACCATTTTTGCCATAAACAAACACCAGCTCTGCATAGGTGACAGGGACCTACATTTCAAAAAATACTCTGTTACATTGGTGGTTGACATTAACTCATTTTTGCCATATGAAACCCCCTGCTCTTTATAGGTGATAGGGACCTATAATTCAAAAAATCCTCTGTTACATTGGTGCGTGACAATAACCCATTTTTACCGTATACAAACCCCTGCTCTGCATAGATGACAGGGACATATATTTCTACAAATCCTCTGTTACATTCTTGGGTGACATTTTACCATTCTTGCTGTATACAAACCTCTGCTCTGTATAGGTGACAGGGACCTATATTTCTAATAATCCTCTGTTACATTCTTTGGTGACATTTTACCATTTTTGACGTATACAAAACCCTGCTATGTATAGTTGATAGGGACCTATATTTCCAATACTCCTCTATTACATTCTTGGGTGACATTTTACCATTTTTGCCATATACAAACCCCTGCTGTGCATAGGTGACAGGGACCTATTTTTCAAAAAATCCACTGTTAAATTGGTGGGTGAAATTATCCCATTTTTGCCATTTACAAACCAATGCTCTGCATAGGTGAAAGGGACCCATATTTCAAAAAATTATCTGTTACATTCCGGGTGACACTTTACTATTTTTGCCATATAAAAACCACTGCTCTGCATTGGTGACAGGGACCTATATTTCTAAAAATCTTCTGTTACATTGGTGGGTGACATTAACCCATTTTTGACGCATAAAAATCCCTGCTTTGTATAGGTGATAGGGACATATATTTCTCAAAATCCTCTGTTACATTCTTGGGTGACATTTTACCAATTTTGTCATATACAAATCCCTGCACTGTATAGGTGACAGGAACCTTCATTTCAAAAATCCTCTGTTACATTGGTGGGTGACATTAACAAATTTTTGCCGTATGAAACCCTATGCTCTGTATAGGTGAGAAGGACCTATAATTTAAAAAATCCTCTGTTACATTTGTGCGTGACATTAACCCATTTTTGCCGTATACAAACCCCTGCTCTGCATAGGTGACAGGGACCTATTTTTCTAAAAATTGTCTATTATATTGGTTGGTGACCTTAACCCATTTTTGCAGTATACAAACCCCTGTTCTGCAAAGGTGACAGAGACCTATATTTCGAAAAATCCTCTGTTACATTCTTGGGTTACATTTTCCCATTATTGCCGTATTCAAACCCCTGCTCTGCATAGGTGATAGGGACCTATATTTCTAAAAATCTTCTGTTACATTCTTGGGTGACATTTTACTATTTTTGCCGTATACAAACCACTGTTCTGAATAGGTGACAGGGACGTATATTTCTAAAAATCCTCTGTGACATTGGTGGGTGACATTAACTCATTTTTGCAATATACAAACCCCTGCTCTGCATAGGTGATAGGGACATATATTTCTCAAAATCCTCTGTTACATTCTTGGGTTACATTTTAACAATTGTGCCATATACAAATCCCTGCGCTGTATAATTGACAGGGACCTACATTTCAAAAAATACTCTGTTACATTGGTGGGGACATTAACCCATTTTTGCCGTGTGAAACCCCATGTTCTGTATAGGTGAGAGGACCTATAATTCAAAAAATCCTCTGTTACATTCTTGGGTGACATTTTACCATTCTTGCTGTAAACAAACCCCGCTCTGCATAGGTGACAGGGACCAATTTTTCTAAAAATTGTCTATTACATTGGCTGGTGACTTTAACCCATTTTTGCCGTATACAAACCCCTGTTCTGCATAGGTGACAGGGAGCTATATTTCTAAAAATCCTCTGTTACATTCTTGGGTTACATTTTCCCATTATTGCCGTATACAAACCACTTCTCTGCATAGGTGATAGGGACCTATATTTCTAAAAATCCTCTGTTTCATTCTTGGGTGACATTTTACTATTTTTGAGTATACAAACCACTGTTCTGCATTGGTGACAGGGACGTATATTTCTAAAAATCCTCTGTGACATTGGTGGGTGACATTAACTCATTTTTGCAATATACAAACCCCTGCTCTGCATAGGTGATAGGGACCTATATTTCTAAAAATCCTCTGTTACATTCTTGGGTGACATTTTACTATTTTTGCAGTATACAAAAAACTGTTCTGCATAGTTGAAAGGGACCTATATTTCTAAAAATCCTCTGTGACATTGATGGGTGACATTAACTCATTTTTGCCATATACAAACCACTGCTCTGCATAGGTGACAGGGAACTATATTTTGAAAAATCATCTGTTACATTCTAAGGTGACATTTTACCATTTTGCCATGGAGAAACCCCTGCTCCTCAATGGTGACATGGACCTATATTTCTAAAAATCCTCTGTTAAATTTGTGGGTGAAATTACTGTAAAGCATTTTTGACATATACAAATCCCTGCTCTGCATAGGTGAAAGGGAACTATAATTCTAAAAATCATCTGTTACATTCTGGGGTGACATTGTACTATTTTTGCCGTGTATGAACCAATGCTCTGCATTGGTGACAGGGACCTATATTTCTAAAAATCCTCTGTTACATTGGTGGGTGACATTAACCCATTTTTGCCTTATACAAACCCCTGCTCTGCATAGGTGACAGGGATCTATATTTTGAAAAATCATCTGTTACATTCTTGGGTGACAGTTTAACCATTTTTAACGTATACAAACCCCTGCTCTGTTTAGGTGACAGGGACCTATATTTCTAATAATCCTCTGTTACATTCTTGGGTGACATTTTACAACTTTTGCCATATACAACTCCCCGCTCTGCATAGGTGACAGGGACCTATATTTCTAAAAATCCTCTGTTACATTCTTGGGTTACATGTTCCCATTATTGCCGTATACAAACCCCTGTTCTGCATAGGTGAAAGGGACCTATATTTTAAAAAATCTTCTGTTACATTCCGGGGTGACATTTTACTATTTTGCCGTATACAAACTACTGCTCTGCATTGGTGACAGGGACCTATATTTCTAAAAATCCTCTGTTACATTGGTGGGTGACATTAACTCATTTTTGCATTATACAAACACCTGCTCTGCATAGGTGACAGAGACCTATATTTCTAATAATCCTCTGTTACATTCTTGGGTGACGTTTTACAATTTTTGACGTATACAAAACCCTGCTCTGCATAGGTGACAGGGACATACATTTGTAAAAATCCTCTGTTACATTGGTGTGTGGCATGAACCCATTTTTGCCATATAAAAACACCTTCTCTGCATAGATGACGGGACCTATATTTCAAAAAATCATCTGTAACATTCTTGGGGACATTTTACAAATATTGCGGTTTTCAAACCCCTGCTTTGCATAGCTGACAGGGACCTAAATTTATAAAAATCCTCTGTTACATTGGTGGGTGACATTACCCATTTTTGCCGTATAAATCCTCTACTCTGTATAGGTGATTGGGACCTATATTTCAAAAATCCTCTGTTACATTCTTGGGTTACATGTTCCCATTATTGCCGTATACAAACCCATGCTCTGCATAGGTGAAAGGGACCTATATTTTAAAAAATCTTCTGTTACATTCCGGGTGACATTTTACTATTTTGCCGTATACAAACTACTGCTCTGCATTGGTGACAGGGACCTATATTTCTAAAAATCCTCTGTTACATTGGTGGGTGACATTAACTCATTTTTGCATTATACAAACACCTGCTCTGCATAGGTGACAGAGACCTATATTTCTAATAATCCTCTGTTACATTCTTGGGTGACGTTTTACAATTTTTGACGTATACAAAACCCTGCTCTGCATAGGTGACAGGGACATACATTTGTAAAAATCCTCTGTTACATTGGTGTGTGGCATGAACCCATTTTTGCCATATAAAAACACCTTCTCTGCATAGATGACGGGACCTATATTTCAAAAAATCATCTGTAACATTCTTGGGGGACATTTTACAAATATTGCGGTTTTCAAACCCCTGCTTTGCATAGCTGACAGGGACCTAAATTTATAAAAATCCTCTGTTACATTGGTGGGTGACATTACCCATTTTTGCCGTATAAATCCTCTACTCTGTATAGGTGATTGGGACCTATATTTCAAAAAATCCTCTGTTACATTCTTGGGTTACATGTTCCCATTATTGCCGTATACAAACCCCTGCTCTGCATAGGTGAAAGGGACCTATATTTTAAAAAATCTTCTGTTACATTCCGGGTGACATTTTACTATTTTGCCGTATACAAACTACTGCTCTGCATTGGTGACAGGGACCTATATTTCTAAAAATCCTCTGTTACATTGGTGGGTGACATTAACTCATTTTTGCATTATACAAACACCTGCTCTGCATAGGTGACAGAGACCTATATTTCTAATAATCCTCTGTTACATTCTTGGGTGACGTTTACAATTTTTGACGTATACAAAACCCTGCTCTGCATAGGTGACAGGGACATACATTTGTAAAAATCCTCTGTTACATTGGTGTGTGGCATGAACCCATTTTTGCCATATAAAAACACCTTCTCTGCATAGATGACGGGACCTATATTTCAAAAAATCATCTGTAACATTCTTGGGGACATTTTACAAATATTGCGGTTTTCAAACCCCTGCTTTGCATAGCTGACAGGGACCTAAATTTATAAAAATCCTCTGTTACATTGGTGGGTGACATTACCCATTTTTGCCGTATAAATCCTCTACTCTGTATAGGTGATTGGGACCTATATTTCAAAAAATCCTCTGTTACATTCTTGTGTGACATGTTCCCATTTTTGCCATAAACAAACACCTGCTCTGCATAGGTGACAGGGACCTACATTTTAAAAATCCTCTGTTACATTGGTGGGTGACATTAACCCATTTTTGCCGTATGAAACCCCTTGCTCTGTATAGGTGATAGGGACCTATAATTCAAAAAATGCTCTGTTACATTGGTGCGTGACATTAAACCATTTTTACCGTATACAAACCCCTGCTCTGCATAGATGACAGGGACATATATTTCTTCAAATCCTCTGTTACATACTTGGGTGATATTTTACTATTCTAGCTGTATACAAACCTCTGCTCTGTATAGGTGACAGGGACCTATATTTCTAATAATCCTCTGTTACATTCTTTGGTGACATTTTACTATTTTTGACGTATACAAAACCCTGCTCTGTATATGCGATAGGGACCTATATTTCTAATACTCCTCTATTACATTCTTGGGTGACATTTTACCATTTTTGCCATATACAAACCCATGCTCTGCATAGGTGAAAGGGACCTATATTTCAAAAATTATCTGTTACATTCCGGGTAACATTTTACTATTTTTGCTGTATATAAACCACTGCTCTACATTGGATACAGGGACCTATATTTCTAAAAATCCTCTGTTACATTGGTGGGTGACATTAACCCATTTTTGACGCATAAAACCCCTGCTCTGTATAGGTGATAGGGACATATATTTCTCAAAATCCTCTGTTACATTCTTGGGTGACATTTTACCATTCTTACTGTATACAAACCCCTGCTCTGCATAGGTGACAGGGACCTATTTTTCAAAAAATTATCAATTACATTGGTGGGTGACTTTAACCCATTTTTGCCGTATACAAACACCTGTTCTGCATAGGTTACAGGGATGTATATTTCTAAAAATCCTCTGTGACATTGGTGTTTGACATGGTACCATTCTTGCTGTATACAAACCCCTGCTCTGCATAGGTGACAGGGACCTATTTTTCAAAAAATATATCAATTACATTGGAGGGTGACTTTAACCCATTTTTGCTGTATACAAACCCCTGTTCTGCATAGGTGACAGGGACGTATATTTCTACAAATCCTCTGTGACACTGGTGGGTGACATTAACTCATTTTTGCAATATACAAACCCCTGCTCTGCATAGGTGACAGGGAACTATATTTTGAAAAATCATCTGTTACATTCTAAGGTGACATTTTACCATTTTTGCCATGGAGAAACCCCTGCTCCTCAATGGTGACAGGGACCTATATTTCTAAAAATCCTCTGTTAAATTTGTGGGTGAAATTACTGTAAAGCATTTTTGACATATACAAACCCCTGCTCTGCATAGGTGAAAGTGACCTATAATTCTAAAAATCATCTGTTACATTGGTGGCTGACATTAACGAATTTTTGCCTTATACAAACCCCTGCTCTGCATAGGTGACAGGGATCTATATTTTGAAAAATCATCTGTTACATTCTTGGGTGACAGTTTAACCATTTTTGACGTATACAAACCCCTGCTCTGTTTAGGTGACAGGGACCTATATTTCTAATAATCATTTGTTACATTCTTGGGTGACATTTTACAATTTTTGCCATATACAAACCCCTGCTCTGCATAGGTGACAGGGACCTATATTTTTAAAAATCCTCTGTTACATTCTTGGGTTACATGTTCCCATTATTGCCGTATACAAACCCCTGCTCTGCATAGGTGAAAGGGACCTATATTTTAAAAAATCTTCTGTTACATTCCGGGTGACATTTTACTATTTTTGCCGTATACAAACTACTGCTCTGCATTGGTGACAGGCACCTATATTTCTAAAAATCCTCTGTTACATTGGTGGGTGACATTAACTCATTTTTGCCTTATACAAACACCTGCTCTGCATAGGTGACAGATACCTATATTTCTAATAATCCTCTGTTACATTTTTGGGTGACGTTTTACAATTTTAACGTATACAAAACCCTGCTCTGTATATGCGATACGGACCTATATTTCTAATACTCCTCTATTACATTCTTGGGTGACATATTACCATTTTTGCCATATATAAACCCCTGCTGTGCATAGGTGACAGGGAACTATATTTCAAAAAATTATCTGTTACATTCGGGGTAACATTTTACTATTTTTGCTGTATAAAAACCACTGCTCTGCATTGGAGACAGGGACCTATATTTCTAAAAATCCTCTGTTACATTGGTGGGTGACATTAACCCATTTTTGACGTATAAAAACCCCTGCTCTGTATAGGTGATAGGGACATATATTTCTCCAAATCCTCTGTTACATTCTTGGGTGACATTTTACCATTCTTGCTGTATACAACCCCTGCTCTGCATAGGTGACAGGGACCTATTTTTCAAAAATTATCAATTACATTGGTGGGTGACTTTTACCCATTTTTGCCGTGTACAAACACCTGTTCTGCATAGGTTTCAGGGACGTATATTTCTAAAAATCCTCTGTGACATTGGTGGATGACATGTTACCATTCTTGCTGTATACAAACCCCTGCTCTGCATACGTGACAGGGACCTATTTTTCAAAAATTATCAATTACATTGGTGGGTGACTTTAACCCATTTTTGCCGTATACAAACCCCTGTTCTGCATAGGTGACAGGGACGTATATTTCTAAAAGTCCTCTGTGACATTGGTGGGTGACATGTTACCATTCTTGCTGTATACAAACCCCTGCTCTGCATACGTGACAGGGACCTATTTTTCAAAAATATTATCAATTACATTGGTGGGTGACATTAACTCATTTTGCAATATACAAACCCCTGCTCTGCATAGGTGATAGGGACCTATATTTCAAAAATCCTCTGTTACATTCTTGGGTGACATTTTACAATTTTTGCCATACACAAAAAACTGTTCTGCATAGGTGACAGGGACCTATATTTCTAAAAATCCTCTGTTACATTTTTGGGTGACATTTTACTATTTTTGCCGTACACAAAAACTGTTCTGCATAGGTGACAGGGACCTATATTTCTAAAAATCCTCTGTTACATTGGTGGGTGACATTAACCCATTTTTGACGTATAAAAACTCCTGCTCTGTATAGGTGATAGGGACATATATTTCTAAAAGTCCTCTGTTACATTCTTGGGTGACATTTTACCAATTTTGCCATATACAAATCCCTGCGCTGAATTGGTGACAGGGACCTACATTTCAAAAAATCCTCTGTTACATTGGTGGGTGACATTAACCCATTTTTGCCGTATGATCCCATGCTCTGTATAGTTGATAGGGAACTATAATTCAAAAATCCTCTGTTACATTTGTGCGTGACATTAACCAATTTTTGCCGTATACAAACCCCTGCTCTGCATAGGTGACAGGTACATATATTTCTAAAAATACTCTGTTACATTCTTGGGTGATATTTTACCATTCATGCTGTATACAAACCCCTGCTCTGCATAGGTGACAGGGACCTATTTTTCAAAAAATTGTCAATTACATTGGTGGGTGACTTTAACACATTTTTGCCGTATACAAACCCCTTTTCTGCATAGGTGACAGGGACCTATATTTCTAAAAATCCTCTGTTACATTCTTGGGTTACATTTTCCCATTATTGCCGTATACAAACCCCTGCTCTGCATAGGTGATAGGGACCTATATTTCTAAAAATCCTCTGTTACATTCTTAGGTGACATTTTACTATTTTTGCCGTATACAATCCACTATTTTGCATAGTTTACAGGGACCTATATTTCTAAAAATCCTCTGTGACATTGGTGGGTGACATTAACTCATTTTTGCCATATACAAACCCCTGCTCTGCATAGGTGACAGGGACCTATATTTCTAAAAAAAATCCTCTGTTAAATTTGTGGGTGAAATTAACGCATTTTAGCCATATACAAACCCATGCTCTGCATAGGTGAAAGGGACATATAATTCTATAAATCATCTGTTACATTCTGGTGTGGCATTTTACTATTTTTGCCGTATACAAACCACTGCTCTGCATAGGTGACAGGGACCTATTTTTCTAAAAATCCTCTGTTAAATTGGTGGGTGAAATTATCCCATTTTTGCCGTATACAAACCAATGCTCTGCATAGATGAAAGGGACCTATATTTCAAAAAATTATCTGTTACATTCCGGGGTGACATTTTACTATTTTTGACGTATAAAAACCCTTGCTCTTCATTGGTGACAGGGACCTATATATCTAAAAATCCTCTGTTACATTGGTGGGTGACATTAACCCATTTTTGCCTTATACAAACCCCTGCTCTGCATAGGTGATAGGGATTTATATTTTGAAAAATCATCTATTACATTCTTGGGTGACAGTTTAACCATTTTTGACGTATACAAACCCCTGCTCTGTTTAGGTGACAGGGACCTATATTTCTAATAAACCTCTGTTACATTCTTGGGTGACATTTTACCATTTTTGCCATATACAAACCCCTGCTCTGCATAGGTGAAAGGGACCTATATTTTAAAAAATCTTCTGTTACTTTTCGGGTGACATTTTACTATTCTTGCCGTATACAAACTACTGCTCTGCATTGGTGACAGGGACCTATATTTCTAAAAATCCTATGTTACATTGGTGGGTTTCATTAACTCATTTTTGCCTTATACAAACACCTGCTCTGCATAGGTGACAGAGACCTATATTTCTAATAATCCTCTGTTACATTCTTGGGTGACGTTTTACAATTTTTGACGTATACAAAACCCTGCTCTGCATAGGTGACAGGGACATACATTTGTAAAAATCCTCTGTTACATTGGTGGGTGACATTACCCATTTTTGCCATATAAAATCCTCTTCTCTGCATAGATGACGGGACCTATATTTCAAAAAATCATCTGTAACATTCTTTGGGGACAATTTACAAATATTGCGGTATTCAAACCCTTGCTTTGCATAGCTGACAGGGACCTAAATTTCTAAAAATCCTCTGTTACATTGTTGGGTGACATTACCCATTTTTGCCGTATAAATCCCCTGGGACCTATATTTCAAAAAATCCTCTGTTACATTCTTGTGTGACATTTTACCATTTTTGACATAAACAAACACCTGCTCTGCATAGGTGACAGGGACCTACATTTCAAAAAATCCTCTGCTACATTGGTTTTTGACATTAACCCATTTTTGCCATATGAAACCCCCTGCTCTTTATAGGTTATAGGGACCTATAGTTCAAAAAATCCTCTGTTACATTGGTGCGTGACAATAACCCATTTTTACCGTATACAGGGACATACATTCCGGGGTGACATTTTACTATTTTTGCTGTATAAAAACCACTGTTCTGCATAGGTGACAGGGACGTATATTTCTAAAAATCCTCTGTGACATTGGTGAGTGACATTAACTCATTTTTGCAATATACAAACCCCTGCTCTGCAAAGGTGACAGGGACCTATATTTCGAAAAATCCTCTGTTACATTCTTGGGTTACATTTTCCCATTATTGCCGAATTCAAACCCCTCCTCTGCATAGGTGATAGGGACCTATATTTCTAAAAATCTTCTGTTACATTCTTGGGTGACATTTACTATTTTTGAAGTATGCAAACCACTGTTCTGCATAGGTGACAGGGGCGTATATTTCTAAAAATCCTTTGTGACATTGGTGGGTGACATTAACCACTTCAGCCCCCTAGCTTAAACACCCTTAATGACCAGGCCACTTTTTACAATTCTGCACTACACTACTTTCACCGTTTATTGCTCAGTCAAACAACTTACCACCCAAATGAATTTTACCTCCTTTTCTTCTCACTAATAGAGCTTTCATTTGGTGCTATTTCATTGTTGCTGACATTTTTACTTTTTTTGATATTTTGCTTTTTTTGACGAAATTTTTGCAAAAAAATTGACATTTTTCACTTTCTGTTTGAAAATTTGTCAAATAAAACTACATTTCTCTATAAATTTTTCTCAAAATTTATTGTTCTACATGTCTTTGATAAAAAAAAAATCTAATAAGTGTATATTTATTGGTTTGGGCAAAAGTTATAGCTTTTACAAACTATGGTGCAAAAAAGTGAATTTCCGCACTTTGACTTTCTGAGCACATGTCCTGTTCCTGACATACTACAATGCCCAGACAGTAGAAACACCCCATAAATGACCCCATTTCGGAAAGTAGACACCCTAAGGTATTCACTGAAGTGTCACACATGTGGTATTGCCGTACTCAGGAGAAGTAGAGCAATGTGTTTTGGGGTGTATTTTTACATATACCCATACTGGGTGTGAAAAATATCTCTGTAAATGACAACTTTTTCCATTTTTTTTATACAAAGTTGTTAATTTACACAGATATTTCTCTCACCCAGCATGGGTATATGCAAAAATACACCCCAAAACACATTGCCCTACTTCTCCTGAGTATGGAAATACCACATGTGTGGCACTTTTTTGCAGCCAAGATGTGCAAAGGGGCCCTAAATCCAATGAGTTCCTTTAGGATTTCACAGGGCATTTTTACGCATTTGGATTCCAAACTCCTTCTCACGCTTTAGGGGCCCCTAAAATGCCGGGACAGTAAAAATACCCCACAAGTGACCCCTTTCCGGAAAGTAGACACCCTAAGGTATTTGGTGATGGGAATATTGAGTTCATGGAAGTTTTTATTTTTTGTCACAAGTTAGCGGAATTGGATTTTTTTTTTTTTTCTTACAAAGTCTTATATTCCACTAACTTGTGACAAAAAATTTAATTTTACATGAACTCACTATACCCCTCACAGAACACCTTGGGGTGTCTACTTTCTAAAATGGGGTCACTTGTGTGGTTTTTTTACTGCCCTGGCATTTTAGGGGCCCCTAAAGCTTGAGAAGCGGTTTGGAATCCAAATGAGTAGAAATGTCCTGTGAAATCCTAAAGGTACTCATTGGATTTAGGGCCCTGTGCGCATCTTGGCTGCAAAAAAGTGCCACACATGTGGTATCGCCGTACTCGGCAGAAGTAGGGCAATGTGTTTGGGGTGTATTTTTACATATACCCATACTGGGTGTGAAAAATATCTCTGTAAATGACAACTTTTTCCATTTTTTTATACAAAGTTGTCAATTTACAGAGATATTTCTCTCACCCAGCATGGTTATATGTAAAAATACACCTCAAAACACATTGCCCTACTTCTTCTGAGTACGGCGATACCACATGTGTGACACTTTTTGCAGCCAAGATGCACAAAGGGCCCTAATTCCAATGAGTACCTTTTAGGATGGCATTTTACGCATTTTTCTTCTCACGCTTTAGGGCCCCTAAAATGCCAGGGCAGTAAAAATACCCAAAATGTGACCCCATTTTAGAAAGAAGACACCCCAAGGTATTCTGTGAGGGGCATGGTGAGTTCATACAAGATATTTTTTTGGCACAAGTTAGCGGAATTAGATTTTTTTGTTTTTCGCACAAAGTCTCCCTTTCCGCTAACTTGTGACAAAAATTCAATCTTTCATGGACTCAATATGCCCCTCAGCGAATACCTTGGGGTGTCTTCTTTCCAAAATGGGGTCACATGTGAGGTTTTTGTACTGCTCTGGCATTTGAGGGTCTCACTAATCATTACCTGTATGGCCAGCATTAGGAGTTTCTGCTATTCTCCTTATATGGAGCATACGGGTAATGAGATTTTTTCCGTTCAGCCTCTGGGATGAAAGAAAAATGAACGGCACTGATTTCCTCATTTGCATCGATCGATGTGGATGAAAAAATCTCTGCCAAAAATATGCAAAAAAAAGAGGGGCCTGGCGATTGCCAGGACATAGGGCTCCGCCCAAACCTCCATACCCACTTCAGCTCCTATGTCCTGGCAAACGTGATTTCTCCATTTACATCGATCAATCGATCGTTGTGGAGGAAGACATCTTTGCCAGATTTTTTGATACAAAGTGTTTGCCAAAGCATATGAACTCTAACACCTCTCCTCAGCTCATATGCCTGGGCAAACGTACCTGTCCTGGAGAGGAGAAATCTCGTCTTGCAGCGCCGCATACACCGACTTCACGTGTTTTCTGACAGCAGCGCAATGCTTCTCTCAGAATTCACATCAGTGCTGCGGCGTTTTCATCGGTTGGTCCGTTGATCTACCTGGAAAATAAAGGGTTGTTAGGGGGAAAAGAAAAAAAAGAAGAAAAAACAGGCAGCAGGCACATAACTTGAACGTTACAAACTTTATAAAACATGAATAAAACCTGAATATGAAAAAAAACGGAACTTTTAAAACCTGAACTAACTCAAGATTTTTTTTCTTGCTACCTGTTTAATTTAATTTTTTTTTTTAACCATATCACTCTTTACTTTCCTAGCAGAAACCTCTCCTTTCCTATTGGACAATTTGTAAAGTGTAAATCACACATAGATGGTGAGAAGTACACTATACACGTTATCCCAAGTGAAAGGAGAGGTTTCTACAGTTTCACACTTCTGCAGTAGCACAGCAGCACCGTCCCCTATGTGTTAGGGTCTCTCAAAACCTAGTATCCTGAGAGACCCTTGAGCCTGATTGTAAAAACTACCTGTAATGTGCTGTCCCTAGGTCCCTAAGTGTACCTGAGTGTGGTACTTCCGGAAACACTCCCCTAGGCATAGGGCAGGGTGGTCAGGACAGTCAGGACAGAAATAATGGGTGTCACGCCTTATTCCACTCCTGCTACAGACACAACATCTTTTTTGGGGTGGCGGTTGGGTTGAGGTACCGGTAGCGACACTGGGGAAGTGTCGCTCGTGTAGACGGCTCACTACACTGGTGGATGGGGCCACGGAACCTCCTAGATACAGGAGTTCCAAAATTATCTCTTCCTGAAATTTGAGGAAGGATCCTGTTCTCCCAGCCTTACTGTAGAGAACGTAACTATTATAGGCAGCCAATTGAAATAAATATACAGACACCTTTTTATACCAGCGTTTGGTGCATCGGGAAATCAAATACGGGGCCAACATCTGGTCATTGAAGTCCACCCCTCCCATGTGGAGGTTATAGTCGTGGACTGAGAGGGGCTTTTCAACGACACTGGTTGCCCGTTCAATTTGGACTGTCGTGTCTGCGTGAATGGAGGAGAGCATGTAAGCGTCACGCTTGTCTCTCCATTTCACCGCGAGCAGTTCTTCGTTACACAATGCAGCCCTCTGCCCCCTTGCAAGTCAGGTGGTAAGGAGCCATTGGGGGAAGCCACAGCGACTAGGTCGCGCGATGCCACAGCAGCCAATCTGTTCTTGGAACAAATGCTTGAAGAGGGCCACGCTTGTGTAAAAGTTGTCCACATAAAGATGGTACCCCTTGCCGAATAAGGGTGACACCAAGTCCCAGACTATCTTCCCACTGCTCCCCAGGTAGTCAGGGCAACCAACCAGCTCTAGGGTCTGATCTTTTCCCTCATAGATCCGAAATTTGTGCGTATAGCCTGTGGCCCTTTCACAGAGCTTATACAATTTGACCCCATACCGTGCGCGCTTGCTTGGGATGTACTGTTTGAAGCCAAGGTGCCCGGTAAAATGTATTAGGGACTCGTCTACGCAGATGTTTTGTGCGGGGTATACAAATCTGCAAATTTCTGGTTGAAATGGTCTATGAGGGGCCGAATTTTGTGGAGCCGGTCAAAAGCTGGGTGGCCTCTGGGACGGGAGGTGGTGTTGTCGCTAAAGTGCAGGAAACGCAGGATGGTCTCAAAACGTGTCCTGGACATGGCAGCAAAGTACATGGGCATGTGATGAAGTGGGTTCGTGGACCAATATGACCGCAATTCATGCTTTTTGTAATGCCCATGTTGAGGAGAAGGCCCAGAAAAGTTCTAAATTCGGAAACTTGGACTGGTTTCCACCGGAAAGGCTGGGCATAGAAGCTTCCCGGGTTGGCGTTTATAAATTGAGTGGCATACCGATTTGTTTCTGCCACGACTAAGTCATAGAGCTCCGCAGTGAAGAACAGCTCAAAAACCCCAGCGCCCGATCCGATCTGAGCTGTCTCCACCCGAACTCCTGACTGGGCGGTGAAAGGGGAACTACTGGTGCGGCTGAAGTTGGGGGCTGCCAATCAGGATTTGCCAGCACCTCAGGGACTCTAGGGGCTCTACGGGCCTGTCTGCGCGGTGGCTGCGACGGGGGAATTACTGCACGTGCCACTGTACCAGCTTCAACTGCCCTTCTGGTGCTCGCCACTTCACCATGTTGTACGGCAGTGCTGGTAGAAGGTCCAGGACGGGCTGCGCTGCTGGTGTATGCCTCACCACGTAATCCGGCAGCGCCAGCCCCACTCTGCTGCCCTTGAAACTGATCTACCGCTACCTGCGGTCTAGCGACATGGGGCCGGGTACGCCTGGTGGTATCAGGGACCTCAACCTCCTCGTCCGAACTTTGGGTCAGACTGCCACTGCTCTCTACAGGTTCGTATTCTGACCCGCTAGATTCGTCAGATGAGGGTTCCCATTAATCATCCGACTGGGTCAGAATCCTGTAGGCCTCTTCAGAGGAATACCCCTTGTTTGACATTTGGGCGACTAAATTTAGGGGGTATTCCCTGAGACTACCCAAGAAAAAAAGCAAGCCTGTCTTACAAATGGGAGTGTAGCGAAGTTCAGAAGCCGCTGCGATTGATAAAAAAGATCAAAACTGATTTTATTATCGGTGCAGCGCTTGTGAAATGATTGTGCAGTGATACAAAAAAAAAAAAAATTTTTTGTCACTGCGGCGGGGCGGGCGTGGGTGAACGCAGGTGTGGGCGACCGATCAGGTCTGATCGGGCAAACACTGCGTTTGGGGTGGAGGGCGAACTAAAGTGACAGTAATACTATTATAGATCTGACCGTGATCAGTTCTGATCACTTACAGATACTATAAAAGTACAAACGCTGATTAGCGCTACGCTAATCAGCGAATCAGTGACTGCGGTGCGGTGGGCTGGGCGCTAACGCTAACTACCTAACAAAGGGGCTTAAACTAAACTAAGACTAACAGTCAATTGTAGTGAAAAAAAAAAAGTGACGGTTCACAAAAGTGACACTGATCACTTTTTTCCCTTTCACTATGTATTGACAGGGTGATCAAGGGGTTAATTAGGGTGATGGGGGGTGATCAGGGCCTGATGTGTAGTGTTTTGTGCACTTACTTGAGATCTGTGCTCTGTGCTGGGTCCAACCGATGAAAAGGACCCAGCACATGGCACAGATCCCTTTTAACATCATTATATTTATAAATAAAACTTAGGTTACACATTATCATAGGTGATTTTAAAAATCACCAGCCTGCCAGCGCTGATGATTGGCTGGCAGGCTGGTGACTCACCTCTCCTGAGTCCAGCGGTGCGTTCCATTTGCGTTCCACCGGACCCAGGAGCGCGTCATCTAGTGTCTCGCGAGATGACGCGCCCAGCGCGTCAGGAGAAGTAAACCGACCGCCCGCAGAACGCAATCCTGCGTTAGGCGGTCGGAAAGAGGTTAACTCATTTTTGCAATATACAAAAAATTATCTGTTACATTCCGGGGTGACATTTTACTATTTTTGCCATATAAAAACCACTGCTCTGCATTGGTGACAGGGACCTATATTTCTAAAAATCTTCTGTTACATTGGTGGGTGACATTAACCCATTTTTGACGTATAAAAACCCCCCCTCTGTATAGGTGATAGGGACATATATTTCTCAAAATCCTTTGTTACATTCTTGGGTTACATTTTACCAATTTTGCCATATACAAATCCCTGTGCTGTATAGGTGACAGGGACCTACATTTCAAAAATACTCTATTACATTGGTGGGGGACATTAACCCATTTTTGCTGTATGAAACCCCATGCTCTGTATAGGTGAGAGGGACCTATAATTCAAAAAACTCCTCTGTTACATTCTTGGGTGACATTTTACCATTCTTGCTATATACAAACCCCTGCTCTGCATAGGTGACAGGGACCTATTTTTCTAAAAATTGTCTATTACATTGGTTGGTGACTTTAACCCATTTTTGCCGTATACAAACCCCTGTTCTGCATAGGTGACAGGGACCTATATTTCTAAAAATCCTCTGTTACATTCTTGGGTTACATTTTCCCATTATTGCCGTATACAAACCCCTGCTCTGCATAGGTGATAGGGACCTATATTTCTAAAAATCCTCTGTTACATTCTTGGGTGAAAATATTACTATTTTTGCCATATACAAACCACTGCTCTGCATAGGTGACAGGGACCTATATTTTGAAAAATCATCTGTTACATTCTTAGGTGACATTTTACCATTTTTGCCATGTAGAAACCCATGCTCTGCATAGGTGACAGGGACCTATATTTCTAAAAATCCTCTGTTACATTCTTGGGTGACATTTTACCAATTTTGCCATATACAAATCCCTGCACTGTATAGTTGACAGGGACCTACATTTCAAAAAATCCTCTGTTACATCCGTGGATGACATTAGCCTATTTTTACCATATGAAACCCCATGCTCTGTATAGGTGATAGGTACCTATAATTCAAAAAATCCTCTGTTACATTGGTGCGTGACATTAAACCATTTTTGCCGTATATAAACCCCTGTTCTGCATAGGTGACAGGGACCTATATTTCTAAAAATCCTCTGTTACAATCTTGTGTTACATTTTCCCATTATTGCCGTATACAAACCCCTGCTCTGCATAGGTGATAGGGACCTATATTTCTAAAAATCCTCTGTTACATTCTTGGGTGACATTTTACTATTTTTGCCATATACAAACCACTGTTCTGCATAGGTGACAGGGACCTATATTTCACAAAATTATGTTACATTGGAGGTGACATTAACTCATTTTTGCCATATACAAACCACTGCTCTGCATAGGTGACAGGGAGCTATATTTTGAAAAATCCAATGTTACATTCTGGGGTGACATTTTACTATTTTTGCCGTACACAAACCACCGCTCTGCATTGGTGACAGGGATCTATATATTTCTAAAAATCATCTGTTACATTGGTGGGTGACATTAACCCATTTTGACGTATCAAAACCCCTACTCTGTATAGGTAATAGGGACAAATATTTCTAAAAATCCTCTGTTGCATTCTTGGGTGACATTTTACCATTCTTGCTGTATACAAACCCAGCTCTGCATAGGAGACAGGGACATATATTTCTAAAAATCCTCTGTTACATTGGTGGGTGACAATAACCCATTTTTGCCTTATACAAACCCCTGCTCTGCATAGGTGAGAGGGATCTAAATTTTGAAAAATCATCTGTTACATTCTTTGGTGACATTTTAAACATTTTTGACGTATACAAACCCCTGCTCTGTATAGATGACAGGGACCTATTTTTCTAATAATCCTCTGTTACATTGGTGGGTGAAATTAACCCATTTTGCCAAATACAAACCCCTGTTCTGCATAGGTGAAAGGGACCTATATTTCTAAAAATCATCTGCTACATTCTAGGATGACATTTAACAATGTTTGCTGAAAATAAACTCCTGTTCTGCATAGGTGAAAGGGACATAAATTTCTAATAATTCTCTTTTACATGCTTGGGTGACATTAATCAATTTTTGCCGTATAAAAACCACTGCTCTGCATAGGTGATAGGGACCTATATTTCTAAAAATCCTCTGTTACATTGGTGGGTGACATTAACCAATTTTTGACGTATAAAAACCCCTGCTCTGCATAGGTGACAGGGACCTAAATTTCTAAAAATCCTCTGTTACATTGGTGGGTAACATTAACCCATTTTTGCCATATAAAAACCCCTGCTCTGTATCGGTGATAGGGACCTATATTTCTAAAAATCCTCTGTTACATTGGTGGGTGATATTAACGCATTTTTGCCATATACAAACCACTACTCTGCATAGGTGATAGGGATCTATATTTTGAAAATCATCTGTTACATTGGAGGGTGACATTTTAACCATTTTTAACGTAAACAAACCCCTGCTCTACATAGGTGACAGGGACATATGTTTTAAAAATCCCCTGTTCCATTCTAGGGTGACATTTTTCTATTTTTTCCGTTTACAAACCACTGCTCTGCATAGGTGACAGAGACCTATATTCCTAAAAATCCTCTGTTACATTGGTAGTTGACGTTAACCCATTTTTGCCATATACAAACCCCTGCTCTTCATAGGTGACAGGGACCTATATTTTGAAAAATCATCTGTTACATTCTATTCTTGGGTGACATTTTAAAATTTTTACGTGTACAAACCCTTGCTCTGTATAGGTGACAGAGACGTATATTTCTAATACTCCTCTGTTACATTCTTGGGTGATATTTTACCATTTTTGCCGTATACGCTCCCCAGCTCTGCATAGGTGACAGTGACCTATATTTCTAAAAATCCTCTTTTACATTGGTGAGTGACATTAACGCATTTTTGCCGTATACAAACCCCTGCTCTGCATAGGTGACAGGGAAATATATTTCTAAAAATCCTCTGTTACATTCTTGGGTGACATTTTACCATGCGTGCTGTATACAAACCCCTGCTCTGTATAGGTGACAGGGACCTATATTTCTAAAAATTATCTGTAACATTGCTGGGTGACTTTAACCCATTTTTGCCATTTACAAACCCCTGCTCTGCATAGGTGAAAGGGACCTATATTTTGAAAAATCATCTGTTACATTCTTGGCTGACATTTTACCATTTTTGACGTATACAAACCCCTGCTCTGCATAGGTGATAGGGACCTATATTTCTAAAAATCCTCTGTTACATTCTTGGGTGAAAATATTACTATTTTTGCCATATACAAACCACTGCTCTGCATAGGTGACAGGGACCTATATTTTGAAAAATCATCTGTTACATTCTTAGGTGACATTTTACCATTTTTGTCATGTAGAAACCCATGCTCTGCATAGGTGACAGGGACATATATTTCTAAAAATCCTCTGTTACATTCTTGGGTGACATTTTACCAATTTTGCCATATACAAATCCCTGCACTGTATAGTTGACAGGGACCTACATTTCAAAAAATCCTCTGTTACATCCGTGGATGACATTAGCCTATTTTTACCATATTGAAACCCCATGCTCTGTATAGGTGACAGGGACCTATAATTCTAAAAATCCTCTGTTACATTGGTGCGTGACATTAAACCATTTTTGCCGTATATAAACCCCTGTTCTGCATAGGTGACAGGGACCTATATTTCTAAAAATCCTCTGTTACAATCTTTTGTTACATTTTCCCATTATTGCCGTATACAAACCCGTGCTCTGCATAGGTGATAGGGACCTATATTTCTAAAACTGCTCTGTTACATTCTTGGGTGACATTTTACTATTTTGCCATATACAAACCACTGTTCTGCATAGGTGACAGGGACCTATATTTCACAAAATTATGTTACATTGGAGGTGACATTAACTCATTTTTGCCATATACAAACCACTGCTCTGCATAGGTGAGAGGGAGCTATATTTTGAAAAATCCTCTGTTACATTCTGGTGTGACATTTTACTATTTTTGCCGCACACAAACCACCGCTCTGCATTGGTGACAGGGATCTATATATTTCTAAAAATCATCTGTTACATTGGTGGGTGACATTAACCCATTTTGACGTATCAAAACCCCTACTCTGTATAGGTAATAGGGACAAATATTTCTAAAAATCCTCTGTTGCATTCTTGGGTGACATTTTACCATTCTTGCTGTATACAAACCCAGCTCTGCATAGGAGACAGGGACATATATTTCTAAAAATCCTCTGTTACATTGGTGGGTGACAATAACCCATTTTTGCCTTATACAAACCCCTGCTCTGCATAGGTGAGAGGGATCTAAATTTTGAAAAATCATCTGTTACATTCTTTGGTGACATTTTAAACATTTTTGACGTATACAAACCCCTGCTCTGTATAGTTGACAGGGACCTATTTTTCTAATAATCCTCTGCTACATTGGTGGGTGAAATTAACCCATTTTGCCAAATACAAACCCCTGTTCTGCATAGGTGAAAGGGACCTATATTTCTAAAAATCATCTGCTACATTCTAGGATGACATTTAACAATGTTTGCTGAAAATAAACTCCTGTTCTGCATAGGTGAAAGGGACATAAATTTCTAATAATTCTCTTTTACATGCTTGGGTGACATTAATCAATTTTTGCCGTATAAAAACCACTGCTCTGCATAGGTGATAGGGACCTATATTTCTAAAAATCCTCTGTTACATTGGTGGGTGACATTAACCAATTTTTGACGTATAAAAACCCCTGCTCTGCATAGGTGACAGGGACCTAAATTTCTAAAAATCCTCTGTTACATTGGTGGGTAACATTAACCCATTTTTGCCATATAAAAACCCCTGCTCTGTATCGGTGATAGGGACCTATATTTCTAAAAATCCTCTGTTACATTGGTGGGTGATATTAACGCATTTTTGCCATATACAAACCACTACTCTGCATAGGTGATAGGGATCTATATTTTGAAAAATCATCTGTTACATTGGAGGGTGACATTTTAACCATTTTTAACGTAAACAAACCCCTGCTCTACATAGGTGACAGGGACATATGTTTTAAAAATCCCCTGTTACATTCTAGGGTGACATTTTTCTATTTTTTCCGTTTACAAACCACTGCTCTGCATAGGTGACAGAGACCTATATTCCTAAAAATCCTCTGTTACATTGGTAGTTGACGTTAACCCATTTTTGCCATATACAAACCCCTGCTCTTCATAGGTGACAGGGACCTATATTTTGAAAAATCATCTGTTACATTCTATTCTTGGGTGACATTTTAAAATTTTTTACGTGTACAAACCCTTGCTTTGTATAGGTGACAGAGACGTATATTTCTAATACTCCTCTGTTACATTCTTGGGTGATATTTTACCATTTTTGCCGTATACGCTCCCCAGCTCTGCATAGGTGACAGTGACCTATATTTCTAAAAATCCTCTTTTACATTGGTGAGTGACATTAACGCATTTTTGCCGTATACAAACCCCTGCTCTGCATAGGTGACAGGGAAATATATTTCTAAAAATCCTCTGTTACATTCTTGGGTGACATTTTACCATGCGTGCTGTATACAAACCCCTGCTCTGTATAGGTGACAGGGACCTATATTTCTAAAAATTATCTGTAACATTGCTGGGTGACTTTAACCCATTTTTGCCATTTACAAACCCCTGCTCTGCATAGGTGAAAGGGACCTATATTTTGAAAAATCATCTGTTACATTCTTGGCTGACATTTTACCATTTTTGACGTATACAAACCACTGCTCTGCATAGGTGACAGGGACCTATATTTCTAAAAAGCATCTGTTACATTCTTTAGTGACATTTTACAATTTTTTTCCGAATACAAACTCTTGTTCTGCGTAGGTGAAAGAGACATAAATTTCTAAAAATCCAATGTGTGGGTGACATTAACCCATTTTTGCTGTATGAAGTGCACAGCTCTGTATAGGTGATAGGGACCTATAAATAAAACAATCCTCTGTTAAATTGGTGGGTGAAATTAACCCATTTTTGCCGTATACAAATCCTTGCTCTGCATTGGTGAGAGGGACATATATTTCTAAAAATCATCTGTTACATTCTGGGGTGACAATTTACTATTTTTGCTGTATACAAACACCTGCTCTGCATTGGTGACAGGGACCTATATTTCTAAAAATCCTCTGTTACATTGGTGGGTGACATTAACCCATTTTTGCCTTATAAAAACCACTGCTCTGCATAGGTGATAGGGACATATATTTCTAAAAATTCACTGTTACATTCTTGGGTGACATTTTAACCATTTTTGACGTATACAAACCACTGCTCTGCATTGGTGACAGGGACCTATATTTCTAAAAATCCTCTGTTACATTGTTAGGTGACATTTTAACCATGTTTGACATATACAAACCCATGCACTGTATAGTTGACAGGGACCTATATTCCTAATAATCCGATGTTACATTCTTAGGTGACATTTTACAAGTTTTGACGTATACAAAACCCTGCTCTGTATAGGTGATAGGGACCTATATTTTAATGCTCCTCTGTTACATTCTTGGGTGAAATTTTACCATTTTTGCAATTTAAAAACCCTTGCTCTTCATAGGTGACAGGGACCTATATTTCTAAAAATCCTCTATTAAATTGGTGGGTGAAATTAACCCATTTTTGCCGTTTTCAAACCCCTGCTCTGCATAGGTGAAAGGGACCTATATTTCTAAAAATTATCTGTTACATTCTTGTTGACATTTTACCATTCTTGCTGTATACAAACCATGCTCTGCATAGGTGACAGGGACCTAAATTTCTAAAAATCCTCTGTTACATTGGTGGGTGACATTAACCCATGTTTGCCTTATACAAACCCCTGCTCTGCATAGGTGACAGGGATCTATATTTTGAAAAATCATCTTTTACATTCTTGGGTGACATTTTAACCATTTTTGACGTATTCAAAGCTCTGCTCTGCATAGGTGACAGGGACTTATATTTCTAAAAATCATCTGTTACATTCTGGGGTGACATTTTACTATTTTTGCCGTATACAAATTACTGCTCTGCATTGGTGACAGGGACCTATATTTCTAAAAATCATCTGTTACATTCTGGGGTGACATTTTACTATTTTTGCCGTATACAAACCACTGCTCTGCATTGGTGACAGGTATTTCTAAAAATCATCTGTTACATTGGTGGGTGACTTTAACCCATTTTTGACGTATAAACACCTTTGCTCTGTATAGGTGATAGGGACCTATATTTCTAAAAATCCCCTGTTACAATGGTGGGAGACATTAACCCATTTTTGCCGTATACAAACCCCTGCTCTGCATAGGTGACAGGGATATATATTTTGAAATATCATCTGTTACATTCTTGGGTGACATTTTAACCATTTTTGACGTATACAAACCACTGCTCTCTATAGGTGACAGGGACCTATATTTCTAATAATCCTCTGGTACATTCTTTGGTGACATTTTACAATTTTTGCTGTATACAAACCTTTGTTCTGCATAGGTGAAAGGGACATACATTTCTAATAATCCTCTGTTACATTCTTGGGTGACATTAACCCATTTTTGTCGTATATAAACCCCTGCTCTGCATAGCTGACAGGGACCTATATTTCTAAAAATCCTCTGTTACATTGGTGGGTAACATTAACCCATTTTTGCCTTATATAAACTACTGCTCTGCATAGGTGACAAGGATCTATATTTTGAAAAATCATCTGTTACATTCCTGGGTGACATTTTAACCATTTTTGACGTATGCAAACCACTGCTCTACATTGGTGACTGGGACCTATATTTATAAAAATCCTCTGTTACATTGGTGGGTGACATTAACCCATTTTTGCCTTATAAAAACCCCTGCTCTGCATAGGTGATAGGGACTTATATTTCTAAAAATCCTCTGTTAAATTGTTGGGTGAAATTAACCCATTTTTGCCGTATACAAATCCCTGCTCTGCATAGGTGAAAGGGACCTATATTTCTAAAAATCATCTGTTACATTCTTTGGTGACATTTTACTATTTTTTCCGTATACAATCCACTGCTCTACAATAGTGACAGGGACCTATATTTCTAAATATCCTCTGTTACATTGGAGGGTGACATTAACCCATTTTTGACATATAAAAACCCCTGCTCTGTATAAGTGATAGTGACCTATATTTCTAATACACCTCTGTTACATTCTTGGGTGGCATTTTACCATTTTTGCCATAAACAAACCCCTGCTCTGCATAAGTGACAGGGACCTATATTTCTAAAAATCCTCTGTTAAATTGGTGGGTGAAATTAACCCATTTTTGCAGTATACAATCCCCTGCTCTGCATAGGTGAAAGGGACCTATATTTCTAAAAATCATCTATTACATTCTGGGGTGACATTTTCCTATTTTTGCCGTATACAAACCACTGCTCTGCATTGGTGACAGGGACCTATATTTCTAAAAATCATCTGTTACATTGGTGGGTGACATTAACCCATTTTTGACATATAAAAATCTTTGCTCTGTATAGGTGATAGGGACATACATTTCTAAAAAACCTCTGTTACATTCTTGGGTGACATTTTTCCATTTTTGCTGTATACAAACCCATGTTCTGCATAGGTGACAGGGACCTATATATCTATAAATACTCTGCTACATTGGTGGGTGAAATTAACCAATTTTTGCCATATACAAACCCCTGCTCTGCATAGGTGACAGGGATATATATTTTGAAAAATCATCTGTTACATTCTTGGGTGACATTTTAACCATTTTTGACGTATACAAACCCCTGCTCTCTATAGGTGACAGGGACCTATATTTCTAATAATCCTCTGTTACATTCTTGGGTGACATTTTTCCATTTTTGCTGTATACAAACCCCTGTACTGCATAGGTGAAAGGGACCTATATATCTATAAATACTCTGCTACATTGGTGGGTGAAATTAACCAATTTTTGCCATATACAAACCCCTGCTCTGCATAGGTGAAAGGGACCTATATTTCTTAAAATCATCTGCTACATTCTTTGGTGACATTTTACAATTTTTGCCGTATACAAACCCCTGCTCTGCATAGCTGACAGGGACCTATATTTCTAAAAATCCTCTGTAACATTCTTGGGTGACATTAACCCATTTTTGTCGTATACAAACCCCTGCTCTGCATAGCTGACAGGGACCTATATTTCTAAAAATCCTCTGTTACATTGGTGGGTAACATTAACCCATTTTTGCCTTATACAAACTCCTGCTCTGCATAGGTGACAGGGACCTATATTTTGAAAAATCATCTGTTACATTCCTGGGTGACATTTTAACCATTTTTGACGCATTCAAACCACTGCTCTGCATTGGTTAATGGGACCTATATTTCTAAAAAATCCTCTGTTACATTGGAGGGTGACATTATCCCATATTTGATGTATAAAAACCCCTGCTCTGTATAGGTGATAGGGACCTATATTTCTAATACTCCTCTGTTACATTCTTGGGTAATATTTTACAATGTTTGCCATATACAAACCCCTGCTCTGCATAGGTGACAAGGAACTATATTTCTAAAAATCCTCTGTTAAATTGTTGTGTGAAATTAACCCATTTTTGCCGTTTATAAACCCCTGCTCTGCATAGTTGAAAGGGACTCATATTTCTAAAAATCATCTGCTACATTCTTGAGTGACATTTTACAATTTTTGCCGTATACAAACTCTTGTTCTGCATAGGTGAAAGAGACCTAAATTTCTAAAAATCCTCTGTGACATTGGTGGGTGACATTAACCAATTTTTATCTTATAAAACCCCCTGCTCTGCATAGGTGATAGGGACCTATAATTCTAAAAATCCTCTGTTACATTGGTGGGTGACATAAACCCATTTTTGCCGTATACAAACCTCTGCTCTGCATAGGTTAAAGGGACCTTTATTTCAAAAAAATCCTCTGTTACATTCTTGGGTGACATTTTACCATTTTTGCGGTATACAAACCCTTGCTCTGCATAGGTGACAGGGACCTATATTTCTAAAAACCCTCTGTTACATTCTTGGGTGACATTTTACTATTTTTGCCATATACAAACCATTGTTCTGCATAGGTGACAGAGACATATATTTCAAAAATCCTCTGTTACATTGGTGGGTGACTTTAACTCATTTTTGCCATATACAAACCCCTGCTCTGCATAGATGACAGGGACCTATATTTCTAATACTCCTCTGTTACATTCTTGGGTGATATTTTACAATTTTTGCCATATAAAACCCCTGCTCTGCATAGGTGACGAGGACCTATATTTCTAAAAATCCTCTGTTAAATTGTTGTGTGAAATTAACCCATTTTTGCCGTTTACAAACCCCTGCTCTGCATAGGTGAAAGGGACTTATATTTCTAAAGATCATCTGTTACATTCTGTGGTGACATTTTACTATTTTTTCCGTATACAAACAACTGCTCTGTATTAGTGACAGGGACCTGTATTTCTAAAAATCCTCTGTTACATTGGTGGGTGACATTAACCCATTTTTGACGTATAAAAACCCGTGCTCTGTATCGGTGATAGAGACCTATATTTCTAATACTCCTCTGTTACATACTTGGGTGACATTTTACAATTTTTGCCGTATTCCAAATTCAAACTAAACCGGTGCCTAAAACATAACTTTTAATGTCAATGTTAAAAAGCCTCAAATGTGTATATAAATATATATCGTGCAATCACAATATGGGACTTGAATAAGCCTGGAGGAGCAACTAAGGATAGGGCGGGAAGGAACAAGGGAGGAAAACTGGGACTATAGCCCTCAAGTCTTTCCCTAATAGTATAGTTCCTACACCTTTAACACCTCTATAATGCCCTCATACACTCGCCCTGACTGTGCAGGACTGCCCAGTTTCGTCTTGAAATGGGAAGCAGGGGGTGAGGAGGCCCTCTCCTAGGCAGCTTCAATGTTCCCAATAAAACACTGAGTCAAGATCACTCAGTCTTAAACCAAAAAACCAGAGAGGAAACTGACGTTTCCCTCTCTAAAATCAACTCAGACCTTACACCCGGCAGCGTTTCCCTGGCCAGCCCGGCCAGTTCATCAGGGAAGATAAGCATCAAATATAGAGCAAAGATATAGTGCTCAGCTTTATCAGTGCATAATAGCATAAACCAGGTAACTTAACTTGTATTAGAGCTCCAATCGAGCCTGTCATCTGGTGCTTGAAGTCATAAGGTCCATATGACACTCCGCCCGGCAGCGTATGGCAGCGGTCCCTTGCGTCCGCGTGTGATGCCGGTTTTAAAGGCATCTGTGGCGGGCGGAACTAGCATTTGCCCCGATCACATGGGCCGTGACGTCACTCCCGGCGGTCATGTGACACATCACATGACCGCAGGTCCTTGCAGGGCACACATTTGATCGGAGCTCTCACCTGTAATTGGGATGTTACAGAGGAGGGTCCAAGATTATGGGCCCTCCCCCCCCAACTACCCGGTATCTCACAGGCAACATATTATTTTCATGTTGCCAATGCTAGTTTGGTATCCCAAGGATCCTAGGCTTTTAAAGGATCGTCTTTGGGTTCGGATAGATCTTTACACTATAGTGATAGGTGGGTAGAGAAGTCACAATGAACTTATTCTACCCACAATTGGAACTAACATTTTGGCCGGGGTGGAGACAGTACACATCTGTTCGTCATAACAACCTAACACATCTTAGTAGATATGATGGTAACTTATATATATATATCAATGTTCTACCACTGTATTCATATTTTGTCGCGAAAGGGCCCCTTTCGCGACTCAATCCCCCCTTGGTACATAGGTGGGGGGGGGGCTGCGCAGGTTCAAGAAAGCAAACTACATGGGGCATTTAGATGGTACTGATTTATATAAACGGGGCAAAACGGGGCAAATGATAGCTGCTCATTAAGGCCTTTTGGCTGTACTGTTTTAAGGTGGAAAATCCACCAGGCCTCTCGCTGAAGTATCTTACGGTCCCAATCGCCCCCTCGTTTAGGGTAGGGGACCTGCTCAATTCCCATGAATTTCAGTCTCGAATGATCTCCACCATGACAGGTATTTATATGTGTTGCTAAGGGCTTGTCCCTCGCATGGCGTATGTCCCCCAGATGCTCTCCAATTCTCCTACGCAGCTCCCTCTTCGTTTTGCCAATGTACTCGAGACCACACATACATTACTGCACTATGCTCTGCATAGGTGACAGGGACCTATATTTCTAATACTGCTCTGTTACATTCTTGGGGGCCATTTTGCCATTTTTGCCATATTCAAACCCCTGCTCTGCATATGTGACAGGGACCTATATTTCTAAAAATCCTCTGTTACATTGGTGAGTGACATTAACCCATTTTTTGACGTATAAAAACCCCTGCTCTGTATAGGTGATAGGGCCATATATGTCTAAAAATCCTCTGTTACATTCTTGGGTGACATTTTACAATTTTTGACGTATACAAAACCGTGCTCTGTATAGGTGATAGGGACCTATATTTCTAATACTGCTCTGTTACATTCTTGGGTGACATTTTACCATTTTTGCCATATACAAACCACTGTTCTGCATAGGTGACAGCGACCTATATTTCACAAAATTATGTTACATTGGAGGTGACATTAACTCATTTTTGCCATATACAAACCACTGCTCTGCATAGGTGACAGGGAGCTATATTTTGAAAAATCCTCTGTTACATTCTGGGGTGACATTTTACTATTTTTGCCGTACACAAACCACCGCTCTGCATTGGTGACAGGGATCTATATATTTCTAAAAATCATCTGTTACATTGGTGGGTGACATTAACCCATTTTGACGTATCAAAACCCCTACTCTGTATAGGTAATAGGGACAAATATTTCTAAAAATCCTCTGTTGCATTCTTGGGTGACATTTTACCATTCTTGCTGTATACAAACCCAGCTCTGCATAGGAGACAGGGACATATATTTCTAAAAATCCTCTGTTACATTGGTGGGTGACAATAACCCATTTTTGCCTTATACAAACCCCTGCTCTGCATAGGTGAGAGGGATCTAAATTTTGAAAAATCATCTGTTACATTCTTTGGTGACATTTTAAACATTTTTGACGTATACAAACCCCTGCTCTGTATAGTTGAAAGGGACCTATTTTTCTAATAATCCTCTGTTACATTGGTGGGTGAAATTAACCCATTTTGCCAAATACAAACCCCTGTTCTGCATAGGTGAAAGGGACCTATATTTCTAAAAATCATCTATTACATTCTGGGGTGACATTTTCCTATTTTTGCCGTATACAAACCACTGCTCTGCATTGGTGACAGGGACCTATATTTCTAAAAATCATCTGTTACATTGGTGGGTGACATTAACCCATTTTTGACATATAAAAATCTTTGCTCTGTATAGGTGATAGGGACATACATTTCTAAAAAACCTCTGTTACATTCTTGGGTGACATTTTTCCATTTTTGCTGTATACAAACCCATGTTCTGCATAGGTGACAGGGACCTATATATCTATTAATACTCTGTTACAATGGTTGGGTGACATTAACACATTTTTGCCATATACAAACCCCTGCTCTACATAGGTGACAGGGATATATATTTTGAAAAATCATCTGTTACATTCTTGGGTGACATTTTAACCATTTTTGACGTATACAAACCCCTGCTTTCTATAGGTGACAGGGACCTATATTTCTAATAATCCTCTGTTACATTCTTGGGTGACATTTTACCATTTTTGCTGTATACAAACCCCTGTACTGCATAGGTGAAAGGGACCTATATATCTATAAATACTCTGCTACATTGGTGGGTGAAATTAACCAATTTTTGCCATATACAAACCCCTGCTCTGCATAGATGACAGGGACCTATATTTCTTAAAATCATCTGCTACATTCTTTGGTGACATTTTACAATTTTTGCCGTATACAAAACTTTGTTCTGCATAGGTAAAAGGGACATAAATTTCTAATAATCCTCTGTAACATTCTTGGGTGACATTAACCCATTTTTGTCGTATACAAACCCCTGCTCTGCATAGCTGACAGGGACCTATATTTCTAAAAATCCTCTGTTACATTGGTGGGTAACATTAACCCATTTTTGCCTTATACAAACTCCTGCTCTGCTTAGGTGACAGGGACCTATATTTTGAAAAATCATCTGTTACATTCCTGGGTGACATTTTAACCATTTTTGACGCATTCAAACCACTGCTCTGCATTGGTTAATGGGACCTATATTTCTAAAAAATCCTCTGTTACATTGGAGGGTGACATTATCCCATATTTGATGTATAAAAACCCCTGCTCTGTATAGGTGATAGGGACCTATATTTCTAATACTCCTCTGTTACATTCTTGGGTAATATTTTACAATGTTTGCCATATACAAACCCCTGCTCTGCATAGGTGACAAGGAACTATATTTCTAAAAATCCTCTGTTAAATTGTTGTGTGAAATTAACCCATTTTTGCCGTTTACAAACCCCTGCTCTGCATAGTTGAAAGGGACTCATATTTCTAAAAATCATCTGCTACATTCTTGAGTGACATTTTACAATTTTTGCCGTATACAAACTCTTGTTCTGCATAGGTGAAAGAGACCTAAATTTCTAAAAATCCTCTGTGACATTGGTGGGTGACATTAACCAATTTTTATCTTATAAAACCCCCTGCTCTGCATAGGTGATAGGGACCTATAATTCTAAAAATCCTCTGTTACATTGGTGGGTGACATAAACCCATTTTTGCCGTATACAAACCTCTGCTCTGCATAGGTTAAAGGGACCTTTATTTCAAAAAAATCCTCTGTTACATTCTTGGGTGACATTTTACCATTTTTGCGGTATACAAACCCTTGCTCTGCATAGGTGATAGGGACCTATATTTCTAAAAACCCTCTGTTACATTCTTGGGTGACATTTTACTATTTTTGCCATATACAAACCATTGTTCTGCATAGGTGACAGAGACATATATTTCAAAAAATCCTCTGTTACATTGGTGGGTGACTTTAACTCATTTTTGCCATATACAAACCCCTGCTCTGCATAGATGACAGGGACCTATATTTCTAATACTCCTCTGTTACATTCTTGGGTGATATTTTACAATTTTTGCCATATAAAACCCCCTGCTCTGCATAGGTGACGAGGACCTATATTTCTAAAAATCCTCTGTTAAATTGTTGTGTGAAATTAACCCATTTTTGCCGTTTACAAACCCCTGCTCTGCATAGGTGAAAGGGACTTATATTTCTAAAGATCATCTGTTACATTCTGTGGTGACATTTTACTATTTTTTCCGTATACAAACAACTGCTCTGTATTAGTGACAGGGACCTGTATTTCTAAAAATCCTCTGTTACATTGGTGGGTGACATTAACCCATTTTTGACGTATAAAAACCCGTGCTCTGTATCGGTGATAGAGACCTATATTTCTAATACTCCTCTGTTACATACTTGGGTGACATTTTACAATTTTTGCCATATTCCAAATTCAAACTAAACCGGTGCCTAAAACATAACTTTTAATGTCAATGTTAAAAAGCCTCAAATGTGTATATAAATATATATCGTGCAATCACAATATGGGACTTGAATAAGCCTGGAGGAGCAACTAAGGATAGGGCGGGAAGGAACAAGGGAGGAAAACTGGGACTATAGCCCTCAAGTCTTTCCCTAATAGTATAGTTCCTACACCTTTAACACCTCTATAATGCCCTCATACACTCGCCCTGACTGTGCAGGACTGCCCAGTTTCGTCTTGAAATGGGAAGCAGGGGGTGAGGAGGCCCTCTCCTAGGCAGCTTCAATGTTCCCAATAAAACACTGAGTCAAGATCACTCAGTCTTAAACCAAAAAACCAGAGAGGAAACTGCCGTTTCCCTCTCTAAAATCAACTCAGACCTTACACCCGACGCGTTTCCCTGGCCAGCCGGCCAGTTCATCAGGGAGATAAGCATCAAATATAGAGCAAAGATATAGTGCTCAGCTTTATCAGTGCATAATAGCATAAACCAGGTAACTTAACTTGTATTAGAGCTCCAATCGAGCCTGTCATCTGGTGCTTGAGGTCATAAGGTCCATATGACACTCCGCCCGGCAGCGTATGGCAGCGGTCCCTTGCGTCCGCGTGTGATGCCGGTTTTAAAGGCATCTGTGGCGGGCGGAACTAGCATTTGCCCCGATCACATGGGCCGTGACATCACTCCCGGCGGTCATGTGACACATCACATGACCGCAGGTCCTTGCAGGGCACACATTTGATCGGAGCTCTCACCTGTAATTGGGATGTTACAGAGGAGGGTCCAAGTTTATGGGCCCTCCCCCCCCAACTACCCGGTATCTCACAGGCAACATATTATTTTCATGTTGCCAATGCTAGTTTGGTATCCCAAGGATCCTAGGCTTTTAAAGGATCGTCTTTGGGTTCGGATAGATCTTTACACTATAGTGATAGGTGGGTAGAGAAGTCACAATGAACTTATTCTACCCACAATTGGAACAGCATTTTGGCCGGGGTGGAGACAGTACACATCTGTTCGTCATAACAACCTAACACATCTTAGTAGATATGATGGTAACTTATTATATATATATCAATGTTCTACCACTGTATTCATATTTTGTCGCGAAAGGAGCCCCTTTCGCGACTCAGTCCTCCCTTGGTACATAGGTGGGGGGGCTGCGCAGGTTCAAGAAAGCAAACTACATGGGGCATTTAGATGGTACTGATTTATATAAACGGGGCAAAACGGGGCAAATGATAGCTGCTCATTAAGGCCTTTTGGCTGTACTGTTTTAAGGTGGAAAATCCACCAGGCCTCTCGCTGAAGTATCTTACGGTCCCAATCGCCCCCTCGTTTAGGGTAGGGGACCTGCTCAATTCCCATGAATTTCAGTCTCGAATGATCTCCACCATGACAGGTATTTATATGTGTTGCTAAGGGCTTGTCCCTCGCATGGCGTATGTCCCCCAGATGCTCTCCAATTCTCCTACGCAGCTCCCTCTTCGTTTTGCCAATGTACTCGAGACCACACATACATTGTGCCCGATATATGACACCTCTCGTTTGGCAGTTAATAAAACTATTCACATAGTACTCTTTTCCGGTGACAGCACTCACAAAGGAATTTCCACGGTGTATCACCGGACAGGCTATGCATTTGCCACATTTGTGAGACCCCTTTATAGGCTGTAACCAAGTCGATGTGGTGCACTGTAGATCACTGTAATGGCTATGTACCACATGGTCCCTGATGTTACGCCCCCGACGGTATGTAATCTGTGGGTATGATGTTACCTTGTTAGCCAGATCTGGATCGAGTAGCAGTGTGCCCCAATTTTTCTCAAGGACCCTTCTCACCTCATCCACACCTGCATCGTACGTTCCTATCAGGCGTATCTTGTCGTCTGTGCTCCGCTCTTTATTAGGATGGAGCAATTTAGTGCGTGTAGACGCCCCCGCTCTCTGGAACGCTTTTCTAAGTGTGCTATCAGGGTACCCCTTAGACAGAAACCTTTCTCTCAGGTCATCCGCCTTCCTCTCCTTTATACGGACCCTCAACGAAAATGACCTTGGCTTACGTTTCACATCTGAATGTTCAGAGAATACACTTCCCTTCCTGGACATCAGGATTTCGAGAGGACCAGATGGGGAGCTATGTACGGAAACCTTCAGAAAACCAACAGCTACTAACTCTCTCCTCAATTGGGAGAGTTATCATCCAATTCCGCTGAAACGCGGCATACCAACAGGTCAATACCTGCGGATGAGGCGGAATTGTTCCTCTCCGAGGCGGATGACCTGAGAGAAAGGTTTCTGTCTAAGGGGTACCCTGATAGCACACTTAGAAAAGCGTTCCAGAGAGCGGGGGCGTCTACACGCACTAAATTGCTCCATCCTAATAAAGAGCGGAGCACAGACGACAAGATACGCCTGATAGGAACGTACGATGCAGGTGTGGATGAGGTGAGAAGGGTCCTGAGAAAAATTGGGGCACACTGCTACCTGATCCAGATCTGGCTAACAAGGTAACATCATACCCACAGATTACATACCGTCGGGGGCGAATATCAGGGACCATGTGGTACATAGCCATCACAGTGATCTACAGTGCACCACGTCGACTTGGTTACAGCCCATAAAGGGGTCTCACAATGTGGCAAATGATAGCCTGTCCGGGTGATACACCGTGAAATTCCTTTGTGAGTGCTGTCACCGAAAAGAGTACTATGTGAATAGTTTTATTAACTGCCAAACGAGAGTGTCATATATCGGGCACAATGTATGTGTGGTCTCGAGTACATTGGCAAACGAAGAGGGAGCTGCGTAGAGAATTGGAGAGTATCTGGGGACATACGCCATGCGAGGACAAGTCCCTGTAGCAACACATATAAGTACCTGTCATGGTGGAGATCATTCGAGACTGAAATTATGGAATTGAGCAGGTCCCCTACCCTAAACGAGGGGGCGATTGGGACCGTAAGATACTCTCAGCGAGAGGCCTGTGTGATTTTCCACCTTAAAGCAGTACAGCCAAAAGGCCTTAATGAGCAGCCATCATTTGCCCCGCTTATATAAATCAGTACCATCTAAATCCCCTGTAGTTTGCTTTCTTGAACCTACGCAGCCCCCCACCTATGTACCAAGGGAGACTGAGTCGCGAAAGGGGCTCCTTTCGCGACAAAATATGAATACAGTGGTAGAACATTGGATATATATATATAAGTTACCATCATATCTACTAAGATGTGTTAGGTTGTTATGACGAACAGATCTGTACTGTCTCCACCCCGCCAAAATGCTGTTTCCAATTGTGGGTAGAATAAGTTCATTGTGACTTTCTACCCACCTATCACTATAGTGTAAAGATCTATCCGAACCCAAAGACGATCCTTTAAAAGCCTAGGATCCTTGGGATACTAACCAGCATTGGCAACATGAAAATAATATGTTGCCTGTGAGATACCGGGTAGTTGGGGGGGGGGAGGGCCCATAAACTTGGACCCTCCTCTGTAACATCCCAATTACAGGTGAGAGCTCCGATCAAATGTGTGCCCTGCAAGGACCTGCCGGGAGTGACGTCACGGCCCATGTGATCGGGGCAAATGCTAGTTCCGCCCGCCACAGATGCCTTTAAAACCGGCATCACACGCGGACGCAAGGGACCGCTGCCATACGCTGCCGGGCGGAGTGTCATATGGACCTTATGACCTCAAGCACCAGATGACAGGCTCGATTGGAGCTCTAATACAAGTTAAGTTACCTGGTTTATGCTATTATGCACTGATAAAGCTGAGCACTATATCTTTGCTCTATATTTGATGCTTATCTCCCCTGATGAACCGGGTGTAAGGTCTGAGTTGATTTTAGAGAGGGAAACGTCAGTTTCCTCTCTGGTTTTTTGGTTTAAGACTGAGTGATCTTGACTCAGTGTTTTATTGGGAACATTAAAGCTGCCTAGAGAGGGTCCTCCCTCACCCCCTGCTTCCCATTTCAAGACGAAACTGGGCAGTCCTGCACAGTCAGGGCGAGTGTATGAGGGCATTATAGAGGTGTTAAAGGTGTAGGAACTATACTATTAGGGAAAGACTTGAGGGCTATAGTCCCAGTTTTCCTCCCTTGTTCCTTCCCCGCCTATCCTTAGTTGCTCCTCCAGGCTTATTCAAGTCCCATATTGTGATTGCACGATATATATTTATATACACATTTGAGGCTTTTTAACATTGACATTAAAAGTTATGTTTTAGGCAATCGGTTTAGTTTGAATTTGGAATTTGTACGTAGGTGTCATTTGTAATAATATATCCTTAAGCCCTTTGGGGTCAGTTGAATAATTTTTGCCGTATACAAAAAAAAAGTTCTGTTACATTAGTGGGTGACATTAACCCATTAGTGACATTAGTGGGTGACATTAACCCATTTTTGCTTATACAAACCTCTGCTCTGCATAGGTGACAGGTATCTATATTTTGAAAAATCATCTGTTACATTCTTGGGGGACATTTTAACCATTTTTGACTTATACAAACCCCTGCTCTGCATAGGAGACAGGGACCTATATTTCTATAAATCCTCTGTTACATTGGTGGGTGAAATTAACCCATTTTTACCGCATACAAACCCCTGCCTTGCATAGGTGAAAGGGACTTATATTTCTAAAAATCATCTGCTACATTACTGAGTGACATTTTACAATTTTTTCCTGTATACAAACTCTTGTTCTGCATAGGTGAAAGAGACCTAAATTTCTAAAAATCCTCTGTTACATTTGTGGGTGACATTATCCCATTTTTACCATATAAAACCCCCTGCTCTGCATAGGTGATAGTGACATATATTTCAAAAAATCCTCTGTTACATTCTTGGGTGACATTTTACCATTCTTGCTATATACAAACCTTCATCTCCATAGGTGACGGGGACCTATATTTCTAAAAATCCTCTGTTTCATTCTTGGGTGATTTTTTTCCATTTTTGCTATATACAAACCCTTACTCTCCATCGGTGATAGGGACCTATATTTCTAAAAATCCTCGGTTACATTCGAGGGTGACATTTTACCATTTTTGCCGTATACAAACCCCTGCTCTGCATTGGTGACAGGGACCTATATTTCTAAAAAAATCCTCTGTTACATAGGTGGGTGACATTAACCCCTTTTTGACATATAAAAACCCCTGCTCTATATAGGTGATAGAGACCTATATTTCTAATACACCTCTGTTACATTCTTGGGTGACATTTTACAAATTTTGCCATAGACAAACCCCTGCTCTGCATAGGTGACAGGGACCTATATTTCAAAAAATCCTCTGTTAAATTGGTGTGTGAAATTAACCCATTTTTGCAGTATACAAACCCCTGCTCTGCATAGGTGAAACATAGTAACATAGTAACATAGTATATAAGTCCGAAAAAAGACATTTATCCATCCAGTTCGACCTGTTTCCTGCAAGTTGATACAGAGGAAGGCAAAAAACCCCTGTGAGGTAGATCCAATTTTTCCCACTTAAGGGGAAAAAAATTCCTTCCCGACTCCAATCAGGCAGTCAGAACAACTCCCTGGATCAACGACCTATCTCTAGTAGCTAGAGCCTGAAATAGTATTACGCTCCAGAAATACATCCAGGCCCCTCTTGAATTCCTTTATTGTACTCACCATCACCACCTCCTCAGGCAGAGAGTTCCATAGTCTCACTGCTCTTACCGTGAAGAACCCTTTTCTATGTTTGTGTACAAACCTTCTTTCCTCTAGACGCAGAGGATGTCCCCTCTAAAAATCATTTGTTACATTCTGGGGTGACCTTTTACTATTTTTGCCGTATACAAACCACTGCTCTGCATTGGTGACAGGGTCCTATATTTCTAAAAATCATCTGTTACATTCGTGGGTGACATTAACCCATTTTTGACGTATTCAAAGCTCTGCTCTGCATATGTGACAGGGACTTATATTTCTAAAAATCGTCTGTTACATTCTGGGGTGACATTTTACTATTTTTGCCGTATACAAACCACTGCTCTGCATTGGTGACAGGGATTTCTAAAAATCATCTGTTACATTGGTGGGTGACTTTAACCCATTTTTGACGTATAAACACCTTTGCTCTGTATAGGTTATAGGGACCTATATTTCTAAAAATCCTCTGTTACAATGGTGGGAGACATTAACCCATTTTTTCCGTATACAAACCCCTGCTCTGCATAGGTGACAGGGGTATATATTTTGAAAAATCATCTGTTACATTCTTGGGTGACATTTTACCATTCTTGCTATATACAAACCCTGATCTCCATAGGTGAAGGGGAACAATATTTCTAAAAATCCTCTGTTTCATTCTTGGGTGATTTTTTTCCATTTTTGCTATATACAAACCCTTACTCTCCATAGGTGATAGGGACCTATATTTCTAAAAATCCTCTGTTACATTCGAGGGTGACATTTTACCATTTTTGCCGTATACAAACCCCTGCTCTGCATTGGTGACAGGGACCTATATTTCTAAAAAAATCCTCTGTTACATAGGTGGGTGACATTAACCCATTTTTGACATATAAAAACCCCTGCTCTATATAGGTGATAGAGACCTATATTTCTAATACACCTCTGTTACATTCTTGGGTGACATTTTACAATTTTTGCCATAGACAAACCCCTGCTCTGCATAGGTGACAGGGACCTATATTTCAAAAAATCCTCTGTTAAATTGGTGGGTGAAATTAACCCATTTTTGCAGTATACAAACCCCTTCTCTGCATAGGTGAAACATAGTAACATAGTATATAAGGCCGAAAAAAGTCATTTGTCCATCCAGTTCGACCTGTTTCCTGCAAGTTGATCCAGAGGAAGGCAAAAAAACCCTGTGAGGTAGAGCCAATTTTCCCCACTTAAGGGGAAAAAAATTCCTTCCCGACTCCAATCAGGCAGTCAGAACAACTCCCTGGATCAACGACCTATCTCTAGTAGCTAGAGCCTGAAATATTATTACGCTCCAGAAATACATCCAGGCCCCTCTTGAATTCCTTTATTGTACTCACCATCACCACCTCCTCAGGCAGAGAGTTCCATAGTCTCACTGCTCTTACCATGAAGAACCCTTTTCTATGTTTGTGTACAAACCTTCTTTCCTCTAGACGCAGAGGATGTCCCCTCTAAAAATCATTTGTTACATTCTGGGGTGACCTTTTACTATTTTTGCCGTATACAAACCACTGCTCTGCATTGGTGACAGGGATTTCTAAAAATCATCTGTTACATTGGTGGGTGACTTTAAACCATTTTTGACGTATAAACACCTTTGCTCTGTATAGGTGATAGGGACCTATATTTCTAAAAATCCTCTGTTACAATGGTGGGAGACATTAACCCATTTTTGCCGTATACAAACCCCTGCTCTGCATAGGTGACAGGGATATATATTTTGAAAAATCATCTGTTACATTCTTGGGTGACATTTTAACCATTTTTGACGTATACAAAACACTGCTCTCTATAGGTGACAGGGACCTATATTTCTAATAATCCTCTGTTACATTCTTTGGTGACATTTTACAATTTTTGCTGTATACAAACCTTTGTTCTGCATAGGTGAAAGGGACATAAATTTCTAAAAATCCTCTGTTACATTCTTGGGTGACATTAACCCATTTTTGTCGTATACAAACCCCTGCTCTGCATAGCTGACAAGGACCTATATTTCTAAAAATCCTCTGTTACATTGGTGGGTAACATTAACCCATTTTTGCCTTATACAAACTACTGCGCTGCATAGGTGACAGGGATCTATATTTTGAAAAATCATCTGTTACATTCCTGGGTGACATTTTAACCATTTTTGACGTATTCAAACCACTGCTCTACATTGGTGACTGGGACCTATATTTCTAAAAATCCTCTGTTACATTGGTGGGTGACGTTAACCCATTTTTGCCTTATAAAAACCCCTGCTCTGCATAGGTGATAGGGACATATATTTCTAAAAATCCACTGTTACATTCTTGGGTGACATTTTAACTATTTTTGAGGTATACAAACCCCTGCTCTGCATTGGTAACAGGGACCAATATTTCTAAAAAATCCTCTGTTACATTGGTGGGTAACATTAACCCATATTTGACGAATAAAAACCTCTGCTCTGTATAGGTGATAGGGACCTATATTTCTAATACTCCTCTGTTACATTCTTAGGTGACATTTTACCATTTTTGCTGTAAGCAAACCCCTGCTCTGCATAAGTGAAGGGACCTATATTTCTAAAAATCATCTGTTACATTCTGTGTTGACATTTTACTATTTTTGCCGTATACAAACCACTGCTCTGCATTAGTGACAGGGACCTATATTTCTAAAAATCCTCTGTTACATTGGTGGGTGACGTTAACCCATTTTTGATGTATAAAAACCCTTACTCTGTATAGGTGATAGGGACATATATGTCTAAAAATCCTCTGTTACATTCTTGGGTGACATTTTAACCATTTTTTACGTATACAAACCCCTGCACTGTATAGGTGACAGGGACCTATATTTCTATTAATCCTCTGTTACATTCTTGGGTGACATTTTACAATTTTTGACGTATACAAAACCCTGCTCTGTATAGGTGATAGGGACCTATATTTGTAATATCTTGAGTGACATTTTACCATTTTTGCAATTTACAAAGCCCTGCTCTGCATTGGTGACAGGGACCTATATTTTTTAAAATCCTCTGTTAAATTGGTGGGTGAAATTAACCCTTTTTTGCCATTTACAAACCCCTGCTCTGCATAGGTGAAAGGGACCTATATTTCTAAAAATCATCTGTTACATTCTGGGGTGACATTTTACCATTCTTGCTGTATACAAACCCTGCTCTGCATAGGTGACAGTGACCTAAATTTCTAAAAATCCTCTGTTAAATTGGTGGGTGAAATTAACCCATTTTTGCTGTATACAAACCCCTGCTCTGCATAGGTGACAGGGATCTATATTTTGAAAAATCATCTGTTACATTCTTGGGTGACATTTTAACCATTTTTGACGTATACAAACCCCTGCTCTGCATAGGTGACAGGGACTTATATTTCTAAAAATCCTCTGTTAAATTGTCGGGTGAAATTAACCCATTTTTGCCGTATACAAATCCCTGCTTTGCATAGGTGAAAGGGACATATATTTCTAAAAATCATCTGTTACATTCTGTGGTGACATTTTACTATTTTTTCTGTATACAAACCACTGCTCTGCATTAGTGACGGGGTCCTATATTTTTAAATATCCTCTGTTACATTGGTGGGTGACATTAACCCATTTTTGACATATAAAAACCCCTGCTCTGTATAAGTGATAGGGACCTATATTTCTAATACACCTCTGTTTCATTCTTGGGTGACATTTTACCATTTTTGCCATAAACAAACCCCTGCTCTGCATAGGTGACAGGGACTTATATTTCTAAAAATCCTCTGTTAAATTGGAGGGTGAAATTAACCCATTTTTGCAGTATACAAACCCCTGCTCTGCATAGGTGAAAGGGACCTATATTTCTAAAAATCATCTGCTACATTCTTTGGTGACATTTTACAATTTTTGCCGTATACAAAACTTTGTTCTGCATAGGTAAAAGGGACATACATTTCTAATAATCCTCTGTAACATTCTTGGGTGACATTAACCCATTTTTGTCGTATACAAACCCCTGCTCTGCATTGCTGACAGGGACCAATATTTCTAAAAATCCTCTGTTACATTGGTGGGTAACATTAACCCATTTTTGCCTTATGCAAACTCCTGCTCTGGTGACAGGGTGACAGGGACCTATATTTTCAAAAATCATCTGTTACATTCCTGGGTGACATTTTAACCATTTTTGACGTATTCAAACCACTGCTCTGCATTGGTTAATGGGACCTATATTTCTAAAAAAATCCTTTTGTTACATTGGTGGGTGACATTAATCCATATTTGACGTCCATATTCCATATTCAAACCACTGCTCTGCATTGGTTAATGGGACCTATATTTCTAAAAAAATCATTTTGTTACATTGGTGGGTGACATTAATCCATATTTGACGTATAAAAAACCCTGCTCTGTATAGGTGATAGGGACCTATATTTCTAATACTCCTCTGTTACATTCTTGGGTGATATTTTACAATGTTTGCCATATACAAACCCCTGCTCTGCATAGGTGACAAGGAACTATATTTCTAAAAATCCTCTGTTAAATTGTTGTGTGAAATTAACCCATTTTTGCCGTTTACAAACCCCTGCTCTGCATAGGTGAAAGGGACTTATATTTCTAAAAATCATCTGCTACATTCTTGAGTGACATTTTACAATTTTTGCCGTATACAAACTCTTGTTCTGCATAGGTGAAAGAGACCTAAATTTCTAAAAATCCTCTGTTACATTGGTGGGTGACATTAACCAATTTTTACCTTATAAAACCCCCTGCTCTGTATAGGTGATAGGGACCTATAATTCTAAAAATCCTCTGTTACATTGGTGGGTGACATAAACCCATTTTTGCCGTATACAAACCTCTGCTCTACATAGGTGAAAGGGAAATTTATTTCAAAAAATCCTCTGTTACATTCTTGGGTGACATTTTACCATTTTTGCGGTATACAAACCCTTGCTCTGCATAGGTGATAGGGACCTATATTTCTAAAAACCCTCTGTTACATTCTTGGGTGACATTTTACTATTTTTGCCATATACAAACCACTGTTCTGCATAGATGACAGAGACATATATTTCAAAAAATCCTCTGTTACATTGTTGTGTGAAATTAACTCATTTTTGCCATATACAAACCCCTGCTCTGCATAGATGACATGGACCTATATTTCTAATAATCCTCTGTTACATTCTTTGGTGACATTTTACAATTTTTGCCATATAAAAACCCCTGCTCTGCATAGGTGACAAGGACCTATATTTCTCAAAATCCTCTGTTAAATTGTTGTGTGAAATTAACTCATTTTTGCCGTTTACAAACCCCTGCTCTGCATAGGTGAAAGGGACTTATATTTCTAAAGATCATCTGTTACATTCTGTGGTGACATTTTACTATTTTTTCCATATACAAACCACTGCTCTGTATTAGTGACAGGGACCTGTATTTCTAAAATCCTCTGTTACATTGGTGGGTGACATTAACCCATTTTTGACGATATAAAACCCGTGCTCTGTATAGGTGATAGAGACCTATATTTCTAATAGAACAAAACTGTAACGGTGGCTCACTCAGGTGATTGTATGGATGGTGCTGCAAGCCAAACAGAGGAACACCAACCCTCTAGGAAATGAACAATCAGTAAAAATTAAATGATTGGCGAGCACTCCATCTGGTAAAGGAAAGTATTAGACTTTTAATAAAATAATCTAATGATCTAGTAAGACTTAGACAAATGACCTGGTAAAAACAATAATAATACAATAATAAAAATACATAAAAATGCAAGCCGTGTATTCAATATATTCCTAGTAATAAAAGTGAGATAGTCATGGATCTGTACTGGAATAGTGGGCTCTGACTGAATAAACTGTATGGCTGGAGCCGCAGTAGTAGAGTTATAGCCTCAGGATCAGAGTCTCTCTTGTCCAGTCCATCCGAGAGTACACTGAAGCGGTTGATTGTTATTCACTGCACCAACATGTGACACGGGCTTGGTGGGCTCAAGGTTGTAAAGATTCATATACAGTTCTTAATGTCCAATCTCTGTTTATGCATCAAATATGTGGCCGAGTATGTCTCTCTTACCTCGATTCAGTGAGTCAAGAGGTGGATAAGGACGCCACACGTGTGAGCGGAGATAGCGTCTTCCGCCGTGCTTACCCGGCAGGTTCCCCTGAGGTCTCGCGATGCTCAGCGTGGTTTCCCCTTGTTGCCTGGGAGACGCGTTCCTTGATCATCATATATCAGAATAGCTTGAATAGAATAGCATATATCAGAAAAGCTATTCTGATATATGATGATCAAGAGTGAACCTCATGATATTTTATGAATGGAATAAGTAGAATGTTACAACAGACAATAGATGTGGAAATATCAAACCCGAATTAGTGAAGTCCTTATATGTATGGTAGATGCCACCATGTAAAACATCCTTGGATTTGTAGTACGCTCTTATATGTGGAATATTTTTATGGATTTATTTTCGATATGCAGCACATGAGATCTAAAAGCTTCATTGACAGTGAATAAAAACACAAAAGGAGTCTATAGTGAAAAACGCACTATTATAACAAAAAACGCATTGAAATCGGGATCTAAAACGCAGGTGCGTTTTGAGGGATTTCTCTTTAGGTGTTTATGAGCAATTGTGGATCTACAGGGTGTTTGCTAGTGCGGAATATTCTTATGAGTTTATTTTTAGTATATAACATATGAGATTCAAAGCCTCAGTGATTGTGTAAATATACATATAAAGGAGTCCAGAGTGCAAAATGTACAAATATAACAAAACGTATCGAAACCGCATTGAAGACGCAGGTGTATATTAGAGGATTTCCTTTTAGATATCTAATATTTGACATTCCCTCACGATAGGATATGCAATCAGAACATAAAGGTATTGGATGCCTATTTTGCTAGCAATGTTATGGATTTGTGGACTAACCAGGAGATTATAGTGTGGCTACTCCAATCGACCTAATAATCCATTATGGCTTGAAAAATCCAGCACCACATGTTTGATGAAACCCTGGCAGTTATAAAATGGAGACACAGTAATATCGGCGATACCACTGAGGAAGGGATCGGAGTTATCCTGAAACGCGCCTGGTTTGGATCGCCGACTAAGAAAGAACTCCATATAGTTCAAGCATGGCCATGCTGTAAATAAGATTACTTGCAATATCGATAAACCATAGCCCCGTTCGAGGAACGCGTCTCCCAGGCAACAAGGGGAAACCACGCTGAGCATCGCGAGACCTCAGGGAACCTGCCGGGTAAGCACAGCGGAAGACGCTATCTCCGCTCACACGTGTGGCGTCCTTATCCACCTCTTGACTCACTGAATCGAGGTAAGAGAGACATACTCTCAGCCACATATTTGATGCATAAACAGAGATTGGACATTAAGAACTGTATATGAATCTTTACAACCTTGAGCCCACCAAGCCCGTGTCACATGTTGGTGCAGTGAATAACAATCAACCGCTTCAGTGTACTCTCGGATGGACTGGACAAGAGAGACTCTGATCCTGAGGCTATAACTCTACTACTGCGGCTCCAGCCATACAATTTATTCAGTCAGAGCCCACTATTCCAGTACAGATCCATGACTATCTCACTTTTATTACTAGGAAGTATATTGAACACACGGCTTGCATTTTTATGTATTTTTATTATTGTATTATTATTGTTTTTACCAGGTCATTTGTCTAAGTCTTACTAGATCATTAGATTATTTTATTAAAAGTCTAATACTTTCCTTTACCAGATGGAGTGCTCGCCAATCATTTAATTCTTACTGATTGTTCATTTCCTAGAGGGTTGGTGTTCCTCTGTTTGGCTTGCAGCACCATCCATACAATCACCTGAGTGAGCCACCGTTACAGTTTTGCTCTACTAGATTCTCAATTCACCATTACGTGTGAGCTCCACAGGTAGACGGTATGGACATCTGGCACCATCTGGAAAGCAAAAACGAACAGTACCTTTGAATTTAATGAGGCTGATGATGTTGTTTCAAAAGAGAATAATAAAGGCATGGTAGAAATATTTCGGGATTTAGAAGGTCTGTTACATAAACAGTTAAGACAACACTGGGAGATTAGGTCTCTACAACAATATATAGCATATGGCAAAATACCAAAAGGTTTACAAATCAATAAAGCCCCGGCACAGGATTTGTATAGTGAGAAATTTGAAGATGAATGGAACTCTTTATTGGTTTCACACTCAGTCTCACTAATGCAACTTATTATTAAAAGAAGAACAGAGATATTAGGGGAGTTAAATGAGAAAATAATTAAATTAAAAGAACAAATAGAGAAACTCCGAGGAATGAGGATTTTGATGAATGGCAAACTAAATTGTGCAAGGGACTTGACAAAGTAGAAAGTGAGATTATGAATAGGAAAACTAAAAAGCACTTGAATATATCTTACAAACAAAGGATGGATAAACCCATGGAGAATAAGAGGGCTAATAACCCGGTGGAGACTCCAAATGAGATATATTTAAAAAAAAACTCAGACAATCAGACAAATTATGCAATACCAGTCAACAATAGATATGAACAGTTATCAGAGGAACATTTTTTAGACCACACCCCTGCACATCACAAACCACGAATGAGATACCAAGAGAGAACACCGCCCAGATATATGGAAAAAACCCCCTTGAGACACAATCAGGAAGTTCCGACACACCCATACAATTTGAGACAGAGGAATTACCACACAGAGGATTATCATCAGCACAAACCACAGAAAAGGGAACACTATTCACACAGAGGGAGAAATCACAGAGATACACAAAGATCACACCACCAAAATTACAGAGGAGGACAAGAAGGACTAGAAGAAGCAAAAGAAAGAGGAAATCGACACACGAGATATTAAATAAGGACACCGATATAGTTATCAATTTGAGTTCAGTCACATTGACTAAATCACAGACACTATTGTTAAATAAAGGTCTAAAATTTGCCCCTACTGAAAAATTAGATAGATTCTCTACATATGTTGGTTTACAAAAATTTATGAGGAACATTTGCCTGAAGAAATATGCTTTGAAAATTCCCCGAGAGACTAATATGATAAAGCCAGAAAAGGGAGGATACTCTTCATTAAAAAGAAATCCACATGGTTCCCCAGAACAGAGATAAGTAAAGAAATGGCGGCCTTTGAGAAAAATATAGAAAAGGACATTAGGAGATTAAAAATAAAAACTAGAAATAGGGATAACCTAACTAGAGAAGAGAGGAGTGCTTTGAAACAACTACAAAGTAATGAAGCGATTACAATCCGGCCAGCCGATAAGGGAGGGCGGTTGTAATTTTGGATACTGTAGATTACAATCAGGAGTGCTTAAGACAATTGATGGGAGTGAAACCTACACTAAACTAAAAGGTAACCCGGTAGTGAAGTTCGAGCAAGAACTGAAACTATACTGTGAAAAGGGACTGGAATCAACACTAATTTCCCAGCAAGAATATGAATTTATTCTGGGTACACAGAAAAGACTACCTGTCTTTTATTGCCTGCTCAAGGTACACAAATGTATGGAAAAACCACCTGGGCGACCAATTGTCTCCGGCATAGGGTCGATCACTTCTAACTTATCCAAATATATAGATATACAGTTACAACCACTGGTCAAAATGACCAATTCATATATTAAAGACACTACACAAATCATTAATATTTTGGAAACCCTGGTAGTGGAACCCGATTGGATCATGGGTACATTGGACATCCAGTCCCTTTACACAGTTATTGACCATCAACAGGGCACTACAGCAATTAGGCAGCAATTAACTAAAGAAGGTAGATTGAGTGATTCCCATGTGGATTTCGTAGTGGAAGGGATCAATTACATCTTGAATCACAATTACTTCTATTTTGATGGAGGTTTTTATTTACAGAATTGCGGTACTGCCATGGGGACCAGATTCGCCCCGAGTTATGCGAATTTATTTTTGGCAGAATGGGAGTCACAAACCATCACTCCAAGACTGGGGGCGGATCTGGTCCTCTGGCAGCGGTATATCGATGATATTATTTTCATTTGGAAACAAGGTAAAAATTAGCTGGACGGTTTCCTAAAGGAGATTAACCATAATCATTTGAACCTGATATTCACCCCTAACATTAAGGATGATATAGAATTCTTAGATCTGTTGATCACTAGACAAGGAATAGATATAATTGTAAGACCTATTTTAAACCAGCCATGAGGAACAGCTTTATACAATTCAATAGCTGCCATTTACCAAACTGGCTGCTCAATATCCCGATCGGACAGTTCCGAGAATTAAAAGGAATTGTACACAAGATCTAGACTTTGAATCAGAGGCCATAGGATTAAAAGATCAGTTTCTACAGAAGGATTATCCCGAAGTGTTAATTGATAGGGCATTGGAGAAAATAAGAAAACAGGACAGAAAAAGTTTTTTCTGGGGAAGGAAATGAAAGAAGGCCTAGATGTACAAAAGAACATTAAAACGAGGTTGATCCTCCCATTTAACAACAATTATAAAGACATTCAGAGAATTATTAATACACATTGGCACCACATTTTGAGTGACAAATTGATAGGCCATCTCCTACCCACTAAACCATTGATCACGTTCACAAGAGCACCTAGTTTGGGTTTGAAGGTAGCCCTTCTATTAGAACATTTAATCCCAAATCAAAGAATGGTCTAATGGGCTCCTGGCTGAAATTGAAAGGATTTCACAAGTGTGGCAAATGTGTTGCGTGTGGTCTTAGCAACGCACCACGGAAAACGAACATGGTTGTTTCCACTCAGAATGACCACACTTGGGAAATCAAGGACTGTCTAACTTGCAATTCATCTGGGGTGATCTACCTCATCCAATGCCCATGAAAACAGTACGTGGGCAGAACTAAACGCTTATTGCGGACTCGATTATCCGAACATATAGCCAACATCAGAAAAGGCTATGAGAAGCATTGTCTTTCAAAACATTATGAAGAAGTACATAACAAAGATCCATCTAATTTATTTTTTGTGGCATTGGAGAAGGTAGATCGCCATTGGCGGGGTGGTGACTATATCAAACAGATGTCGAGGATTGAGTCACGGAGGATCTATGAATTTGGATCACTACTACCAGTGGGTCTGAATAGCGAGGCTGAATTGTTTGGCTTCCTATAGACTATGTGCCCATGTGTCGATTTCGGTGTCACAGTCTGGCCGTTTTCTGACACTGTGACACCGTCTTGACCGTGGGCACTTAGTCTAATTACTTCCATCAAGCTATTCTGATATATGATGATCAAGAGTGAACCTCATGATATTTTATGAATGGAATAGGTAGAATGTTACAACAGACAATAGATGTGGAAATATCAAACCCGAATTAGTGAAGTCCTTATATGTATGGTAGATGCCACCATGTAAAACATCCTTGGATTTGTAGTACGCTCTTATATGTGGAATATTTTTATGGATTTATTTTCGATATGCAGCACATGAGATCTAAAAGCTTCATTGACAGTGAATAAAAACACAAAAGGAGTCTATAGTGAAAAAAACGCACTATTATAACAAAAAACGCATTGAAACCGGATCTAAAACGCAGGTGCGTTTTTGAGGGATTTCTCTTTTTAGGTGTTTATGAGCAATTGTGGATCTACAGGGTGTTTGCTAGTGCGGAATATTCTTATGAGTTTATTTTTAGTATATAACATATGAGATTCAAAAGCCTCAGTGATTGTGTAAATATACATATAAGGAGTCCAGAGTGCAAAATGTACAAATATAACAAAAACGTATCGAAACCGCATTGAAGACGCAGGTGTATATTAGAGGGATTTCCCCCTTTTTAGATATCTAATATTTGACATTCCTCTCACGATAGGATATGCAATCAGAACATAAAGGTATTGGATGCCTATTTTGCTAGCAATGTTATGGATTTGTGGACTAACCAGGAGATTATAGTGTGGCTACTCCAATCGACCTAATAATCCATTATGGCTTGAAAAATCCAGCACCACATGTTTGATGAAACCCTGGCAGTTATAAAATGGAGACACAGTAATATCGGCGATACCACTGAGGAAGGGATCGGAGTTATCCTGAAACGCGTCTGGTTTGGATCGCCGACTAAGAAAGAACTCCATATAGTTCAAGCATGGCCATGCTGTAAATAAGATTACTTGCAATATCGATAAACCATAGCCCCGTTCGAGGAACGCGTCTCCCAGGCAACAAGGGGAAACCACGCTGAGCATCGCGAGACCTCAGGGGAACCTGCCGGGTAAGCACGGCGGAAGACGCTATCTCCTTAGACCTTATCCACCTCTTGACTCACTGAATCGAGGTAAGAGAGACATACTCTCGGCCACATATTTGATGCATAAACAGAGATTGGACATTAAGAACTGTATATGAATCTTTACAACCTTGAGCCCACCAAGCCCGTGTCACATGTTGGTGCAGTGAATAACAATCAACCGCTTCAGTGTACTCTCGGATGGACTGGACAAGAGAGACTCTGATCCTGAGGCTATAACTCTACTACTGCGGCTCCAGCCATACAGTTTATTCAGTCAGAGCCCACTATTCCAGTACAGATCCATGACTATCTCACTTTTATTACTAGGAATATATTGAATACACGGCTTGCATTTTTATGTATTTTTATTATTGTATTATTATTGTTTTTACCAGGTCATTTGTCTAAGTCTTACTAGTAGAGATGAGCGAACACCTGGATGTTCGGGTTCGAGAGGTTCGGCCGAACTTCCGGAAATGTCCGGGTTCGTGATCCGAACTCAACCCGAACTTCATCCCGAACCCGAACCCCATAGAAGTCAATGGGGACCCGAACTTTGGGCACTAAAAAGGCTGTAAAAGACACCCAGAGGGATAATATACCGCAATAAACGCATTGCGATTACAACTTTGAGCTAACGATCACCATGGAACGCTCCTCCAGTAGAATGTACTGTCGGATCTCAGAATTAAGTTGAAATCGCAATGCGATTCTTATATATTTGCTTAATCGCATTGTGATTTCAACTTAGCATTGCTAATAATTCCATCCATATCGCTAACTTACTGAGTCAGTAAGTTAACGAATATGGATGGAATTATTTAGCAATGCTAAGTTGAAACGGCAATGCGATTAAGCAGATATATAATAATCGCATTGCGATTTCAACTTAATTCTCACATCCGACAGTACATTCTACTGGAGGAGGCGTTCCCATGGTGATCGGTAGCTCAAAGTTGTAATCGCAATGCGATTAAGCAAATACATAAGAATCGCATTGCGATTCCAACTTTTAGTACTCAACTTTTAAAATCGTACACCACTTTAAGTTCCAAAGTTGCAATCGCGTCGAATAGAACTTAAAGCTGTCTCTTAGTCAGTTTTAGTATTGGTGTGTTGTAATAGAAGTTACATTCGTACGCGAATATAACTTAGAGCAATACAGTCAACTTTACACTGTTAGTTTTATTATCGCGATAATACAACTATTCAAGAATCGTGTACGTGCGCTCTGTACGTGTGTAAGCTACTGACACTATTCTATTTTGCCAGCCACAGCTGAAACCACTGATTTATGGTATTGCTATTTTGGCAATTGAATTTAACCCCAGAAAATAATCTATCCTTTGCCAGACAGCAGACAGTATTATACTTGTCTAGCCAAAGCTGGAACACCAGATTTAGGGGATTGGTATTTGGGCAATTGTATTTAACCCCTTAATAAAATATAGAAATTTCTTTCCTGAGTTTCTAGGGGTGACAATTAGCACAGCCAAGCCCCCTGATGTAGGATATAGCAAAAAAAAAAAAACTAGTATTGATGGATTGATGGACTTGGTGGCAGCTTCTTCTGGCGCACCACAAGTCACAAAATGGCCGCCAATCAACCCAGAAAATAAGTGACAGAAAAACGCTCTGTGCAGCCTAAAAACCAGCGAGCAAGTAACTAGCAGAAGTTCAATGATTCTCAGCTGTAAATTGATCCGTTCATTAGGTGCTGTTGCTGACTTTAACCTGCCTAATCTCGCCTTGATAGAAGCTGCGCCCTCTCCCTACACTAATCAGAGCAGTGTGACGTGCGGGCGCCACGTGACTCCAGCTTAAATAGAGGCTGGGTCACATGCTGCACTTGGTCAATCACAGCCATGCCATTAGTAGGCATGGCTGTGATGGGCTCTTAGGGCAAGAAGTAAAATGCTAACTGATTGGCTGCTGTGCAGCCCTTCAGAAAGCGGAAGAAATCGACGAACACCGACCCGAACCCGAACTTTTTTGAAAATGTCCGGTTCGGGTCCGTGTCACTGACACCCCAAAATTCGGTACGAACCCGAACTATTCTCGAACTGTTCGCTCAACACTACTTAATAGATCATTAGATTATTTTATTAAAAGTCTAATACTTTCCTTTACCAGATGGAGTGCTCGCCAATCATTTAATTTTTACTATATTTCTAATACTCCTCTGTTACATACTTAAGTGACATTTTACAATTTTTGCCAGTATACAAAACAATGTTCTGCATAGGTGACAGGGACCTATACTTCAAAAATCCTCTGTTACATTGGTGTGTGACGTTAACTCATTTTTGCCATATACAAACCCCTGCTCTGCATAGGTGACAGGGAGCTATATTTTGAAAAATCATCTGTTACATTCTTGGGTGATATTTTACAATTTTTGACGTATACAAACCCTGCTCTGTATAGGTGAAAGGGACCTATATTTCTAATACGCTCTCTTACATTTTTGGGTGACATTTTATCATTTTTGCTATATACAAACCCCTGCTCATGCAAAGGTGACAGGGACCTATATTTCTAAAAATTCTCTGTTAAATTGGTGGGTGACTTTAACCCATTTTTGCCATATACAAACCCCTGCTCTGCATAGGTGAAAGGGATCTATATTTCTAAAAATCATCTGTTACATTTTGGGGTGACATTTTACTATTTTTGCCATATATAAACCACTGCTCTGCATTGGTGACAGGGATCTATATTTCTAAAAATCATCTGTTACATTGGTGGTTGACATTAAACCATTTTTGACGTATAAAACCCCTGCTCTGTATAGGTGACAGGGACCTATATTTCTAAAAATCCTCTGTTACATTAGTTGGTGACATTAACCCATTTTTGCTTATACAAACCCCTGCTCTGCATAGGTGACAGGTATCTATATTTTGAAAATCATCTGTTACATTCTTGGGGGACATTTTAACCATTTTTGACTTATACAAACCCCTGCTCTGCATAGGAGACAGGGACCTATATTTCTATAAATCCTCTGTTACATTGGTGGGTGAAATTAACCCATTTTTACCATATACAAACCCCTGCCTTGCATAGGTGAAAGGGACTTATATTTCTAAAAATCATCTGCACATTCTTGAGTGACATTTTACAATTTTTTCCTGTATACAAACTCTTGTTCTGCATAGGTGAAAGAGACCTAAATTTCTAAAAATCCTCTGTTATATTGGTGGGTGACATTAACCAATTTTTACCTTATAAAACCCCTGCTCTGCATAGGTGATAGGGACCTATAATTCTAAAAATCCTCTGTTACATTGGTGGGTGACATAAACCCATTTTTGCCGTATACAAACCTCTCTGCTCTGCATAGGTGAAAGGGACCTTTAGTTCAAAAATCCTCAGTTACATTCTTAGGTGACATTTTGCCATTTTTGTGGTATACAAACCCTTGCTCTGCATAGGTGATAGCGACCTATATTTCTAAAAATCCTCTGTTACATTCTTAAGTGACATTTTACTATTTTTGCCATATACAAACCACTGTTCTGCATAGGTGACAGGGACATATATTTCAAAAATCCTCTGTTACATTGGTGGGTGACTTGAACTCATTTTTGCCATATACAAACCCCTCTCTGCATAGATGACAGGGACCTATATTTTGAAAATCATCTGTTACATTATTCGATGACATTTTACAATTTTTGAGGTCGACAAACCTCTGCTCTGCATAGGTGACAGGGACCTATATTTCTAAAAATCCTCTGTTAAATTGGTGGGTGAAATTAACCCATTTTTGTCGTATACAAATCCCTGCTCTGCATAGGTGAAAGGGACATATATTTCTAAAAATCCTCTGTTACATTCTTGGGTGACATTTTACCATTCTTGCTATATACAAACCCTGATCTCCATAGGTGACAGGACCCATATTTCTAAAAATCCTCTGTTTCATTCTCTTGGTGATTTTTCCATTTTTGCTATATACAAACCCTTACTCTCCATAGGTGATAGGGACCTATATTTCAAAAATTCCTCTGTTACATTCGAGGGTGACATTTTACCATTTTTGCCGTATACAAACCCCCTGCTCTGCATTGGTGACAGGGACCTATATTTCTAAAAAAATCCTCTGTTGACATAGGTGGGTGACATTAACCCATTTTTGGACATATAAAAACCCCTGCTCTATATAGGTGATAGAGACCTATATTTCTAATACACCTCTGTTACATTCTTGGGTGACATTTTACAATTTTTGCCATAGACAAACCCCTGCTTTGCATAGGTGACAGGGACCTATATTTCAAAAATCCTCTGTTAAATTGGTGGGTGAAATTAACCCATTTTTGCAGTATACGAAACCCTGCTCTGCATAGGTGAAACATAGTAACATAGTAACATAGCATATAAGGCCGAAAAAGACATTTGTCCATCCAGTTCGACCTGTTTCCTGCAAGTTGATCCAGAGGAAGGCAAAACCCCTGTGAGGTAGAGCCACATTTTCCCAACTTAAGGGGAAAAATTCTTCCCGACTCCAATCAGGCAGTCAAGAACAACTCCCTGGATCAACGACCTATCTCTAGTAGCTAGAGCCTGAAATATTATTACGCTCCAGAAATACATCCAGGCCCCTCTTGAATTCCTTTATTGTACTCTACCATCACCACCTCCTCAGGCAGAGAGTTCCATAGTCTCACTGCTCTCACCGTGAAGAACCCTTTTCTATGTTTGTGTACAAACCTTCTTTCCTCTAGACTAGTGATGTCCCCTCTAAAAATCCTCTGTTACATTCTTGGGTGACATTTTACTATTCTTGCTGTTTGCAAAACCCTGCTCTGCATAGGTGACAGGGACCTATATATCTATAAATACTCTGTTACATTGGTGGGTCGAACAGATCTGTACTGTCTCCACCCCGCCAAAATGCTGTTTCCAATTGTGGGTAGAATAAGTTCATTGTGACTTCTCTACCCACCTATCACTATAGTGTAAAGATCTATCCGAACCCAAAGACGATCCTTTAAAAGCCTAGGATCCTTGGGATACCAAACTAGCATTGGCAACATGAAAATAATATGTTGCCTGTGAGATACCGGGTAGTTGGGGGAGGGCCCATAAACTTGGACCCTCCTCTGTAACATCCCAATTACAGGTGAGAGCTCCGATCAAATGTGTGCCCTGCAAGGACCTGCGGTCATGTGATGTGTCACATGACCGCCGGGAGTCACGGCCCATGTGATCGGGGCAAATGCTAGTTCCGCCCGCCACAGATGCCTTTAAAACCGGCATCACACGCGGACGCAAGGGACCGCTGCCATACGCTGCCGGGCGGAGTGTCATATGGACCTTATGACCTCAAGCACCAGATGACAGGCTCGATTGGAGCTCTAATACAAGTTAAGTTACCTGGTTTATGCTATTATGCACTGATAAAGCTGAGCACTATATCTTTGCTCTATATTTGATGCTTATCTCCCTGATGAACTGGCCGGCTGGCCAGGGAAACGTCGGGTGTAAGGTCTGAGTTGATTTTAGAGAGGGAAACGGCAGTTTCCTCTCTGGTTTTTTGGTTTAAGACTGAGTGATCTTGACTCAGTGTTTTATTGGGAACATTGAAGCTGCCTAGGAGAGGGCCTCCTCACCCCCTGCTTCCCATTTCAAGACGAAACTGGGCAGTCCTGCACAGTCAGGGCGAGTGTATGAGGGCATTATAGAGGTGTTAAAGGTGTAGGAACTATACTATTAGGGAAAGACTTGAGGGCTATAGTCCCAGTTTTCCTCCCTTGTTCCTTCCCGCCCTATCCTTAGTTGCTCCTCCAGGCTTATTCAAGTCCCATATTGTGATTGCACGATATATATTTATATACACATTTGAGGCTTTTTAACATTGACATTAAAAGTTATGTTTTAGGCACCGGTTTAGTTTGAATTTGGAATTTGTACGTAGGTGTCATTTGTAATAATATATCCTTAAGCCCTTTGGGGTCAGTTGAATAATTTTTGCCGTATACAAAAAAAAAGTTCTGTTACATTAGTGGGTGACATTAACCCATTAGTGACATTAGTGGGTGACATTAACCCATTTTTGCTTATACAAACCTCTGCTCTGCATAGGTGACAGGTATCTATATTTTGAAAAATCATCTGTTACATTCTTGGGGGACATTTTAACCATTTTTGACTTATACAAACCCCTGCTCTGCATAGGAGACAGGGACCTATATTTCTATAAATCCTCTGTTACATTGGTGGGTGAAATTAACCCATTTTTACCGAGATACAAAACCCCTGCCTTGCATAGGTGAAAGGGACTTATATTTCTAAAAATCATCTGCTACATTACTGAGTGACATTTTACAATTTTTTCCTGTATACAAACTCTTGTTCTGCATAGGTGAAAGAGACCTAAATTTCTAAAAATCCTCTGTTACATTTGTGGGTGACATTATCCCATTTTTACCATATAAACCCCCTGCTCTGCATAGGTGATAGTGACATATATTTCAAAAAATCCTCTGTTACATTCTTGAGTGACATTTTACCATTCTTGCTATATACAAACCTTCATCTCCATAGGTGACGGGGACCTATATTTCTAAAAATCCTCTGTTTCATTCTGGGTGATTTTTTTCCATTTTTGCTATATACAAACCCTTACTCTCCATCGGTGATAGGGACCTATATTTCTAAAAATCCTCGGTTACATTCGAGGGTGACATTTTACCATTTTTGCCGTATACAAACCTCTCTGCTCTGCATTGGTGACAGGGACCTATATTTCTAAAAATCCTCTGTTACATAGGTGGGTGACATTAACCCCTTTTTGACATATAAAAACCCCTGCTCTATATAGGTGATAGAGACCTATATTTCTAATACACCTCTGTTACATTCTTGGGTGACATTTTACAAATTTTGCCATAGACAAACCCCTGCTCTGCATAGGTGACAGGGACCTATATTTCAAAAATCCTCTGTTAAATTGGTGTGTGAAATTAACCCATTTTTGCAGTATACAAACCCCTGCTCTGCATAGGTGAAACATAGTAACATAGTAACATAGTATATAAGTCCGAAAAAGACATTTATCCATCCAGTTCGACCTGTTTCCTGCAAGTTGATACAGAGGAAGGCAAAAACCCCTGTGAGGTAGATCCAATTTTTCCCACTTAAGGGGAAAAATTCCTTCCGACTCCAATCAGGCAGTCAGAACAACTCCCTGGATCAACGACCTATCTCTAGTAGCTAGAGCCTGAAATAGTATTACGCTCCAGAAATACATCCAGGCCCCTCTTGAATTCCTTTATTGTACTCACCATCACCACCTCCTCAGGCAGAGAGTTCCATAGTCTCACTGCTCTTACCGTGAAGAACCCTTTTCTATGTTTGTGTACAAACCTTCTTTCCTTCTAGACGCAGAGGATGTCCCTCTAAAAATCATTTGTTACATTCTGGGGTGACCTTTACTATTTTTGCCAGTATACAAACCACTGCTCTGCATTGGTGACAGGGTCCTATATTTCTAAAAATCATCTGTTACATTCGTGGGTGACATTAACCCATTTTTGACGTATTCAAAGCTCTGCTCTGCATATGTGACAGGGACTTATATTTCAAAAATCGTCTGTTACATTCTGGGGTGACATTTTACTATTTTTGCCGTATACAAACCACTGCTCTGCATTGGTGACAGGGATTTCTAAAAATCATCTGTTACATTGGTGGGTGACTTTAACCCATTTTTGACGTATAAACACCTTTGCTCTGTATAGGTTATAGGGACCTATATTTCTAAAAATCCTCTGTTACAATGGTGGGAGACATTAACCCATTTTTTCCAGTATACAAACCCCTGCTCTGCATAGGTGACAGGGGTATATATTTTGAAAATCATCTGTTACATTCTTGGGTGACATTTTACCATTCTTGCTATATACAAACCCTGATCTCCATAGGTGAAGGGGAAACAATATTTCTAAAATCCTCTGTTTCATTTCTTGGGTGATTTTTTTCCATTTTTGCTATATACAAACCCTTACTCTCCATAGGTGATAGGGACCTATATTTCTAAAAATCCTCTGTTACATTCCGAGGGTGACATTTTACCATTTTTGCCGTATACAAACCCCTTGCTCTGCATTGGTGACAGGGACCTATATTTCTAAAAATCCTCTGTTACATAGGTGGGTGACATTAACCCATTTTTGACATATAAAAACCCTGCTCTATATAGGTGATAGAGACCTATATTTCTAATACACCTCTGTTACATTCTTTAGTGACATTTTACAATTTTTGCCATAGACAAACCCCTGCTCTGCATAGGTGACAGGGACCTATATTTCAAAAAATCCTCTGTTAAATTGGTGGGTGAAATTAACCCATTTTTGCAGTATACAAACCTCTTCTGCATAGGTGAAATATAGTAACATAGTATATAAGGCCGAAAAAAGTCATTTGTCCATCCAGTTCGACCTGTTTCCTGCAAGTTGATCCAGAGGAAGGCAAAAACCCTGTGAGGTAGAGCCAATTTTCCCCACTTAAGGGGAAAAATTCCTTCCTGACTCCAATCAGGCAGTCAGAACAACTCCCTGGATCAACGACCTATCTCTAGTAGCTAGAGCCTGAAATATTATTACGCCTCCAGAAATACATCCAGGCCCTCTTGGAATTCCTTTATTGTACTCACCATCACCACTTCCTCAGGCAGAGAGTTCCATAGTCTCACTGCTCTTACCATGAAGAACCCTTTTCTATGTTTGTGTACAAACCTTCTTTCCTCTAGACGCAGAGGATGTCCCCTCTAAAAATCATTTGTTACATTCTGGGGTGACCTTTTACTATTTTTGCCGTATACAAACCACTGCTCTGCATTGGTGACAGGGATTTCTAAAAATCATCTGTTACATTGGTGGGTGACTTTAAACCATTTTTGACGTATAAACACCTTTGCTCTGTATAGGTGATAGGGACCTATATTTCTAAAAATCCTCTGTTACAATGGTGGGAGACATTAACCCATTTTTGCCGTATACAAACCCCTGCTCTGCATAGGTGACAGGGATATATATTTTGAAAAATCATCTGTTACATTCTTGGGTGACATTTTAACCATTTTTGACGTATACAAAACACTGCTCTCTATAGGTGACAGGGACCTATATTTCTAATAATCCTCTGTTACATTCTTTGGTGACATTTTACAATTTTTGCTGTATACAAACCTTTGTTCTGCATAGGTGAAAGGGACATAAATTTCTAAAAATCCTCTGTTACATTCTTGGGTGACATTAACCCATTTTTGTCGTATACAAACCCCTGCTCTGCATAGCTGACAAGGACCTATATTTCTAAAAATCCTCTGTTACATTGGTGGGTAACATTAACCCATTTTTGCCTTATACAAACTACTGCGCTGCATAGGTGACAGGGATCTATATTTTGAAAAATCATCTGTTACATTCCTGGGTGACATTTTAACCATTTTTGACGTATTCAAACCACTGCTCTACATTGGTGACTGGGACCTATATTTCTAAAAATCCTCTGTTACATTGGTGGGTGACGTTAACCCATTTTTGCCTTATAAAAACCCCTGCTCTGCATAGGTGATAGGGACATATATTTCTAAAAATCCACTGTTACATTCTTGGGTGACATTTAACTATTTTTGAGGTATACAAACCCCTGCTCTGCATTGGTAACAGGGACCAATATTTCTAAAAAATCCTCTGTTACATTGGTGGGTAACATTAACCCATATTTGACGAATAAAAACCTCTGCTCTGTATAGGTGATAGGGACCTATATTTCTAATACTCCTCTGTTACATTCTTGGGTGACATTTTACCATTTTTGCTGTAAGCAAACCCCTGCTCTGCATAAGTGAAGGGACCTATATTTCTAAAAATCATCTGTTACATTCTGTGTTGACATTTTACTATTTTTGCCGTATACAAACCACTGCTCTGCATTAGTGACAGGGACCTATATTTCTAAAAATCCTCTGTTACATTGGTGGGTGACGTTAACCCATTTTTGATGTATAAAAACCCTTACTCTGTATAGGTGATAGGGACATATATGTCTAAAAATCCTCTGTTACATTCTTGGGTGACATTTTAACCATTTTTTACGTATACAAACCCCTGCACTGTATAGGTGACAGGGACCTATATTTCTATTAATCCTCTGTTACATTCTTGGGTGACATTTTACAATTTTTGACGTATACAAAACCCTGCTCTGTATAGGTGATAGGACCTATATTTGTAATATCTTGAGTGACATTTTACCATTTTTGCAATTTACAAAGCCCTGCTCTGCATTGGTGACAGGGACCTATATTTTTAAAATCCTCTGTTAAATTGGTGGGTGAAATTAACCCTTTTTGCCATTTACAAACCCCTGCTCTGCATAGGTGAAAGGGACCTATATTTCTAAAAATCATCTGTTACATTCTTGGGTGACATTTTACCATTCTTGCTGTATACAAACCCCTGCTCTGCATAGGTGACAGTGACCTAAATTTCTAAAAATCCTCTGTTAAATTGGTGGGTGACATTAACCCAATTTTTGCCGTATACAAACCCCTGCTCTGCATAGGTGACAGGGACCTATATTTCTAAAAATCATCTGTTACATTCTTGGGTGACATTTAACCCATTTTTGCCGTATACAAACCTCTGCTCTGCATAGGTGAAAGGGACTTATATTTCTAAAAATCCTCTGTTACATTCTTGGGTGACATTTTACCATTTTTGCGGTATACAAACCCTTGCTCTGCATAGGTGATAGGGACCTATATTTCTAAAAATCCTCTGTTACATTCTTGGGTGACATTTTACTATTTTTGCCATATACAAACCACTGTTCTGCATAGATGACAGGGACATATATTTCAAAAAATCCTCTGTTACATTGTTGTGTGAAATTAACTCATTTTTGCCATATACAAACCCCTGCTCTGCATAGATGACAGGGACCTATATTTCTAATAATCCTCTGTTACATTCTTTGGTGACATTTTACAATTTTTGCCATATAAAAACCCCTGCTCTGCATAGGTGACAAGGACCTATATTTCTCAAAATCCTCTGTTAAATTGTTGTGTGAAATTAACTCATTTTTGCCGTTTACAAACCCCTGCTCTGCATAGGTGAAAGGGACTTATATTTCTAAAGATCATCTGTTACATTCTGTGGTGACATTTTACTATTTTTTCCATATACAAACCACTGCTCTGTATTAGTGACAGGGACCTGTATTTCTAAAAATCCTCTGTTACATTGGTGGGTGACATTAACCCATTTTTGACGTATAAAAACCCGTGCTCTGTATAGGTGATAGAGACCTATATTTCTAATAGAACAAAACTGTAACGGTGGCTCACTCAGGTGATTGTATGGATGGTGCTGCAAGCCAAACAGAGGAACACCAACCCTCTAGGAAATGAACAATCAGTAAAAATTAAATGATTGGCGAGCACTCCATCTGGTAAAGGAAAGTATTAGACTTTTAATAAAATAATCTAATGATCTAGTAAGACTTAGACAAATGACCTGGTAAAAACAATAATAATACAATAATAAAAATACATAAAAATGCAAGCCGTGTATTCAATATATTCCTAGTAATAAAAGTGAGATAGTCATGGATCTGTACTGGAATAGTGGGCTCTGACTGAATAAACTGTATGGCTGGAGCCGCAGTAGTAGAGTTATAGCCTCAGGATCAGAGTCTCTCTTGTCCAGTCCATCCGAGAGTACACTGAAGCGGTTGATTGTTATTCACTGCACCAACATGTGACACGGGCTTGGTGGGCTCAAGGTTGTAAAGATTCATATACAGTTCTTAATGTCCAATCTCTGTTTATGCATCAAATATGTGGCCGAGTATGTCTCTCTTACCTCGATTCAGTGAGTCAAGAGGTGGATAAGGACGCCACACGTGTGAGCGGAGATAGCGTCTTCCGCCGTGCTTACCCGGCAGGTTCCCCTGAGGTCTCGCGATGCTCAGCGTGGTTTCCCCTTGTTGCCTGGGAGACGCGTTCCTTGATCATCATATATCAGAATAGCTTGAATAGAATAGCATATATCAGAAAAGCTATTCTGATATATGATGATCAAGAGTGAACCTCATGATATTTTATGAATGGAATAAGTAGAATGTTACAACAGACAATAGATGTGGAAATATCAAACCCGAATTAGTGAAGTCCTTATATGTATGGTAGATGCCACCATGTAAAACATCCTTGGATTTGTAGTACGCTCTTATATGTGGAATATTTTTATGGATTTATTTTCGATATGCAGCACATGAGATCTAAAAGCTTCATTGACAGTGAATAAAAACACAAAAGGAGTCTATAGTGAAAAACGCACTATTATAACAAAAAACGCATTGAAATCGGGATCTAAAACGCAGGTGCGCTTTTGAGGGATTTCTCTTTAGGTGTTTATGAGCAATTGTGGATCTACAGGGTGTTTGCTAGTGCGGAATATTCTTATGAGTTTATTTTTAGTATATAACATATGAGATTCAAAGCCTCAGTGATTGTGTAAATATACATATAAAGGAGTCCAGAGTGCAAAATGTACAAATATAACAAAAACGTATCGAAACCGACATTGAAGACGCAGGTGTATATTAGAGGATTTCCTTTTAGATATCTAATATTTGACATTCCCTCACGATAGGATATGCAATCAGAACATAAAGGTATTGGATGCCTATTTTGCTAGCAATGTTATGGATTTGTGGACTAACCAGGAGATTATAGTGTGGCTACTCCAATCGACCTAATAATCCATTATGGCTTGAAAAATCCAGCACCACATGTTTGATGAAACCCTGGCAGTTATAAAATGGAGACACAGTAATATCGGCGATACCACTGAGGAAGGGATCGGAGTTATCCTGAAACGCGTCTGGTTTGGATCGCCGACTAAGAAAGAACTCCATATAGTTCAAGCATGGCCATGCTGTAAATAAGATTACTTGCAATATCGATAAACCATAGCCCCGTTCGAGGAACGCGTCTCCCAGGCAACAAGGGGAAACCACGCTGAGCATCGCGAGACCTCAGGGGAACCTGCCGGGTAAGCACAGCGGAAGACGCTATCTCCGCTCACACGTGTGGCGTCCTTATCCACCTCTTGACTCACTGAATCGAGGTAAGAGAGACATACTCTCGGCCACATATTTGATGCATAAACAGAGATTGGACATTAAGAACTGTATATGAATCTTTACAACCTTGAGCCCACCAAGCCCGTGTCACATGTTGGTGCAGTGAATAACAATCAACCGCTTCAGTGTACTCTCGGATGGACTGGACAAGAGAGACTCTGATCCTGAGGCTATAACTCTACTACTGCGGCTCCAGCCATACAATTTATTCAGTCAGAGCCCACTATTCCAGTACAGATCCATGACTATCTCACTTTTATTACTAGGAAGATATTGAACACACGGCTTGCATTTTTATGTATTTTTATTATTGTATTATTATTGTTTTTACCAGGTCATTTGTCTAAGTCTTACTAGATCATTAGATTATTTTATTAAAAGTCTAATACTTTCCTTTACCAGATGGAGTGCTCGCCAATCATTTAATTCTTACTGATTGTTCATTTCCTAGAGGGTTGGTGTTCCTCTGTTTGGCTTGCAGCACCATCCATACAATCACCTGAGTGAGCCACCGTTACAGTTTTGCTCTACTAGATTCTCAATTCACCATTACGTGTGAGCTCCACAGGTAGACGGTATGGACATCTGGCACCATCTGGAAAGCAAAAACGAACAGTACCTTTGAATTTAATGAGGCTGATGATATTGTTTCAAAGAGAATAATAAAGGCATGGTAGAAATATTTCGGGATTTAGAAGGTCTGTTACATAAACAGTTAAGACAACACTGGGAGATTAGGTCTCTACAACAATATATAGCATATGGCAAAATACCAAAAGGTTTACAAATCAATAAAGCCCCGGCACAGGATTTGTATAGTGAGAAATTTGAAGATGAATGGAACTCTTTATTGGTTTCACACTCAGTCTCACTAATGCAACTTATTATTAAAAGAAGAACAGAGATATTAGGGGAGTTAAATGAGAAAATAATTAAATTAAAAGAACAAATAGAGAAACTCCCGAGGAATGAGGATTTTGATGAATGGCAAACTAAATTGTGCAAGGGACTTGACAAAGTAGAAAGTGAGATTATGAATAGGAAAACTAAAAAGCACTTGAATATATCTTACAAACAAAGGATGGATAAACCCATGGAGAATAAGAGGGCTAATAACCCGGTGGAGACTCCAAATGAGATATATTTAAAAAAAAACTCAGACAATCAGACAAATTATGCAATACCAGTCAACAATAGATATGAACAGTTATCAGAGGAACATTTTTTAGACCACACCCCTGCACATCACAAACCACGAATGAGATACCAAGAGAGAACACCGCCCAGATATATGGAAAAAACCCCTTGAGACACAATCAGGAAGTTCGACACACCCATACAATTTGAGACAGAGGAATTACCACACAGAGGATTATCATCAGCACAAACCACAGAAAAGGGAACACTATTCACACAGAGGGAGAAATCACAGAGATACACAAAGATCACACCACCAAAATTACAGAGGAGGACAAGAAGGACTAGAAGAAGCAAAAGAAAGAGGAAATCGACACACGAGATATTAAATAAGGACACCGATATAGTTATCAATTTGAGTTCAGTCACATTGACTAAATCACAGACACTATTGTTAAATAAAGGTCTAAAATTTGCCCCTACTGAAAAATTAGATAGATTCTCTACATATGTTGGTTTACAAAAATTTATGAGGAACATTTGCCTGAAGAAATATGCTTTGAAAATTCCCCGAGAGACTAATATGATAAAGCCAGAAAAGGGAGGATATTCTTCATTAAAAAAGAAATCCACATGGTTTCCCAGAACAGAGATAAGTAAAGAAATGGCGGCCTTTGAGAAAAATATAGAAAAGGACATCAGGAGATTAAAAATAAAAACTAGAAATACGGATAACCTAACTAGAGAAGAGAGGAGTGCTTTGAAACAACTACAAAGTAATGAAGCAATTACAATTCGGCCAGCCGATAAGGGAGGGGCGGTTGTAATTTTGGATACTGTAGATTACAATCAGGAGTGCTTAAGACAATTGATGGGGAGTGAAACCTACACTAAACTAAAAGGCAACCCGGTAGTGAAGTTCGAGCAAGAACTGAAACTATACTGTGAAAAGGGACTGGAATCAACACTAATTTCCCAGCAAGAATATGAATTTATTCTGGGTACACAGAAAAGACTACCTGTCTTTTATTGCCTGCTCAAGGTACACAAATGTATGAAAAAACCACCTGGGCGACCAATTGTCTCCGGCATAGGGTCGATCACTTCTAACCTATCCAAATATATAGATATACAGTTACAACCACTGGTCAAAATGACCAATTCTTATATTAAAGATACTACACAAATCATTTGTTTTGGAAACCCTGGTAGTGGAACCCGATTGGATCATGGGTACATTGGACATCCAGTCCCTTTACACAGTTATTGACCATCAACAGGGCACTACAGCAATTAGGCAGCAATTAACTAAAGAAGGTAGATTGAGTGATTCCCATGTGGATTTCGTAGTGGAAGGGATCAATTACATCTTGAATCACAATTACTTCTATTTTGATGGAGGTTTTTATTTACAGAATTGCGGTACTGCCATGGGGACCAGATTCGCCCCGAGTTATGCGAATTTATTTTTGGCAGAATGGGAGTCACAAACCATCACTCCAAGACTGGGGGCGGATCTGGTCCTCTGGCAGCGGTATATCGATGATATTATTTTCATTTGGAAACAAGGTAAAAATTAGCTGGACGGTTTCCTAAAGGAGATTAACCATAATCATTTGAACCTGATATTTACCCTAACATTAAGGATGATATAGAATTCTTAGATCTGTTGATCACTAGACAAGGGAATAGATATAATTGTAAGACCTATTTTAAACCAGCCATGAGGAACAGCTTTATACAATTCAATAGCTGCCATTTACCAAACTGGCTGCTCAATATCCCGATCGGACAGTTCCGGAGAATTAAAAGGAATTGTACACAGGATCTAGACTTTGAATCAGAAGCCATAGGATTAAAAGATCAGTTTCTACAGAAGGATTATCCCGAAGTGTTAATTGATAGGGCATTGGAGAAAATAAGAAAACAGGACAGAAAAAAGTTTTTTCTGGGGAAGGAAATGAAAGAAGGCCTAGATGTACAAAAGAACATTAAAACGAGGTTGATCCTCCCATTTAACAACAATTATAAAGACATTCAGAGAATTATTAATACACATTGGCACCACATTTTGAGTGACAAATTGATAGGCCATCTCCTACCCACTAAACCATTGATCACGTTCACAAGAGCACCTAGTTTGGGTTTGAAGGTAGCCCCTTCTATTAGAACATTTAATCCCAAATCAAAGAATGGTCTAATGGGCTCCTGGCTGAAATTGAAAGGATTTCACAAGTGTGGCAAATGTGTTGCGTGTGGTCTTAGCAACGCACCACGGAAAACGAACATGGTTGTTTCCACTCAGAATGACCACACTTGGGAAATCAAGGACTGTCTAACTTGCAATTCATCTGGGGTGATCTACCTCATCCAATGCCCATGTAGAAAACAGTACGTGGGCAGAACTAAACGTTTATTGCGGACTCGATTATCTGAACATATAGCCAACATCAGAAAAGGCTATGAGAAGCATTGTCTTTCAAAACATTATGAAGAAGTACATAACAAAGATCCATCTAATTTATTTTTTGTGGCATTGGAGAAGGTAGATCGCCATTGGCGGGGTGGTGACTATATCAAACAGATGTCGAGGATTGAGTCACGGAGGATCTATGAATTTGGATCACTACTACCAGTGGGTCTGAATAGCGAGGCTGAATTGTTTGGCTTCCTATAGACTATGTGCCCATGTGTCGATTTCGGTGTCACAGTCTGGCCGTTTTCTGACACTGTGACACCGTCTTGACCGTGGGCACTTAGTCTAATTACTTCCATCAAGCTATTCTGATATATGATGATCAAGAGTGAACCTCATGATATTTTATGAATGGAATAGGTAGAATGTTACAACAGACAATAGATGTGGAAATATCAAACCCGAATTAGTGAAGTCCTTATATGTATGGTAGATGCCACCATGTAAAACATCCTTGGATTTGTAGTACGCTCTTATATGTGGAATATTTTTATGGATTTATTTTCGATATGCAGCACATGAGATCTAAAAGCTTTATTGACAGTGTATAAAAACAGATAAGGAGTCTATAGTGAAAAACGCACTATTATAACAAAAAACGCATTGAAACCGGATCTAAAACGCAGGTGCGTTTTTGAGGGATTTCTCTTTTTAGGTGTTTATGAGCAATTGTGGATCTGCAGGGTGTTTGCTAGTGCGGAATATTCTTATGAGTTTATTTTTAGTATATAACATATGAGATTCAAAAGCCTCAGTGATTGTGTAAATATACATATAAGGAGTCCAGAGTGCAAAATGTACAAATATAACAAAAACGTATCGAAACCGCATTGAAGACGCAGGTGTATATTAGAGGGATTTCCCCCTTTTTAGATATCTAATATTTGACATTCCCTCACGATAGGATATGCAATCAGAACATAAAGGTATTGGATGCCTATTTTGCTAGCAATGTTATGGATTTGTGGACTAACCAGGAGATTATAGTGTGGCTACTCCAATCGACCTAATAATCCATTATGGCTTGAAAAATCCAGCACCACATGTTTGATGAAACCCTGGCAGTTATAAAATGGAGACACAGTAATATCGGCGATACCACTGAGGAAGGGATCGGAGTTATCCTGAAACGCGTCTGGTTTGGATCGCCGACTAAGAAAGAACTCCATATAGTTCAAGCATGGCCATGCTGTAAATAAGATTACTTGCAATATCGATAAACCATAGCCCTGTTCGAGGAACGCGTCTCCCAGGCAACAAGGGAAACCACGCTGAGCATCGCGAGACCTCAGGGAACCTGCCGGGTAAGCACGGCGGAAGACGCTATCTCCTTAGACCTTATCCACCTCTTGACTCACTGAATCGAGGTAAGAGAGACATACTCTCGGCCACATATTTGATGCATAAACAGAGATTGGACATTAAGAACTGTATATGAATCTTTACAACCTTGAGCCCACCAAGCCCGTGTCACATGTTGGTGCAGTGAATAACAATCAACCGCTTCAGTGTACTCTCGGATGGACTGGACAAGAGAGACTCTGATCCTGAGGCTATAACTCTACTACTGCGGCTCCAGCCATACAGTTTATTCAGTCAGAGCCCACTATTCCAGTACAGATCCATGACTATCTCACTTTTATTACTAGGAATATATTGAATACACGGCTTGCATTTTTATGTATTTTTATTATTGTATTATTATTGTTTTTACCAGGTCATTTGTCTAAGTCTTACTAGTAGAGATGAGCGAACACCTGGATGTTCGGGTTCGAGAGGTTCGGCCGAACTTCCGGAAAATGTCCGGGTTCGTGATCCGAACTCAACCCGAACTTCATCCCGAACCCGAACCCCATAGAAGTCAATGGGGACCCGAACTTTTGGGCACTAAAAAGGCTGTAAAAGACACCCAGAGGGATAATATACCGCAATAAACGCATTGCGATTACAACTTTGAGCTAACGATCACCATGGAAACGCCTCCTCCAGTAGAATGTACTGTCGGATCTCAGAACTAAGTTGAAATCGCAATGCGACTCATATATTTGCTTAATCGCATTGCGATTTCAACTTAGCATTGCTAAATAATTCCATCCATATCGTTAACTTACTGAGTCAGTAAGTTAACGAATATGGATGGAATTATTTAGCAATGCTAAGTTGAAACGGCAATGCGATTAAGCAGATATATAATAATCGCATTGCGATTTCAACTTAATTCTCACATCCGAAAGTACATTCTACTGGAGGAGGCGTTCCCATGGTGATCGGTAGCTCAAAGTTGTAATCGCAATGCGATTAAGCAAATATATAAGAATCGCATTGCTATTCCAACTTTTAAAATCGTACACCACTTTAAGTTCCAAAGTTGCAATCGCGTTCGAATAGAACTTAAAGCTGTCTCTTAGTCAGTTTTAGTATTGGTGTGCTGTAATAGAAGTTACATTCGTACGCGAATATAACTTAGAGCAATACAGTCAACTTTACACTGTTAGTTTTATTATCGCGATAATACAACTATTCAAGAATCGTGTACGTGCGTCTGTACGTGTGTGCGTTACCTCGGACACTATTCTATTTTGCCAGCCACAGCTGAAACCACTGATTTATGGTATTGCTATTTTGGCAATTGAATTTAACCCCAGAAAATAATCTATCCTTTGCCAGACAGCAGACAGTATTATACTTGTCTAGCCAAAGCTGGAACACCAGATTTAGGGATTGGTATTTGGGCAATTGTATTTAACCCCTTAATAAAATATAGAAATTTCTTTCCTGAGTTTCTAGGGGTGACAATTAGCACAGCCAAGCCCCTTATGTAGGATATAGCAAAAAAAAAAACTAGTATTGATGGATTGATGGACTTGGTGGCAGCTTCTTCTGGCGCACCACAAGTCACAAAATGGCCGCCAATCAACCCAGAAAATAAGTGACAGAAAAACGCTCTGTGCAGCCTAAAAACCAGCGAGCAAGTAACTAGCAGAAGTTCAATGATTCTCAGCTGTAAATTGATCCGTTCATTAGGTGCTGTTGCTGACTTTAACCTGCCTAATCTCGCCTTGATAGAAGCTGCGTCCTCTCCCTACACTAATCAGAGCAGTGTGACGTGCGGCGCTACGTGACTCCAGCTTAAATAGAGGCTGGGTCACATGCTGCACTTGGCCAATCACAGCCATGCCATTAGTAGGCATGGCTGTGATGGGCTCTTAGGGCAAGAAGTAAAATGCTAACTGATTGGCTGCTGTGGAGCCCTTCAGAAAGCGGGAAGAAATCGACGAACACCGGACCCGAACCCGAACTTTTTTGAAAATGTCCGGGTGCGGGTCCGTGTCACGGACACCCCAAAATTCGGTACGAACCCGAACTATTCTCGAACTGTTCGCTCAACACTACTTAATAGATCATTAGATTATTTTATTAAAAGTCTAATACTTTCCTTTACCAGATGGAGTGCTCGCCAATCATTTAATTTTTACTATATTTCTAATACTCCTCTGTTACATACTTGGGTGACATTTTACAATTTTTGCCGTATACAAAACAATGTTCTGCATAGGTGACAGGGACCTATACTTCAAAAAATCCTCTGTTACATTGGTGTGTGACGTTAACTCATTTTTGCCATATACAAACCCCTGCTCTGCATAGGTGACAGGGAGCTATATTTTGAAAAATCATCTGTTACATTCTTGGGTGATATTTTACAATTTTTGACGTATACAAAACCCTGCTCTGTATAGGTGAAAGGGACCTATATTTCTAATACGCCTCTCTTACATTTTTGGGTGACATTTTATCATTTTTGCTATATACAAACCCCTGCTCATGCAAAGGTGACAGGGACCTATATTTCTAAAAATTCTCTGTTAAATTGGTGGGTGACTTTAACCCATTTTTGCCATATACAAACCCCTGCTCTGCATAGGTGAAAGGGATCTATATTTCTAAAAATCATCTGTTACATTTTGGGGTGACATTTTACTATTTTTGCCATATATAAACCACTGCTCTGCATTGGTGACAGGGATCTATATTTCTAAAAATCATCTGTTACATTGGTGGTTGACATTAAACCATTTTTGACGTATAAAAACCCCTGCTCTGTATAGGTGACAGGGACCTATATTTCTAAAAATCCTCTGTTACATTAGTTGGTGACATTAACCCATTTTTGCTTATACAAACCCCTGCTCTGCATAGGTGACAGGTATCTATATTTTGAAAAATCATCTGTTACATTCTTGGGGGACATTTTAACCATTTTTGACTTATACAAACCCCTGCTCTGCATAGGAGACAGGGACCTATATTTCTATAAATCCTCTGTTACATTGGTGGGTGAAATTAACCCATTTTTACCATATACAAACCCCTGCCTTGCATAGGTGAAAGGGACTTATATTTCTAAAAATCATCTGCGACATTCTTGAGTGACATTTTACAATTTTTTCCTGTATACAAACTCTTGTTCTGCATAGGTGAAAGAGACCTAAATTTCTAAAAATCCTCTGTTATATTGGTGGGTGACATTAACCAATTTTTACCTTATAAAACCCCCTGCTCTGCATAGGTGATAGGGACCTATAATTCTAAAAATCCTCTGTTACATTGGTGGGTGACATAAACCCATTTTTGCCGTATACAAACCTCTGCTCTGCATAGGTGAAAGGGACCTTTAGTTCAAAAAATCCTCAGTTACATTCTTGGGTGACATTTTGCCATTTTTGCGGTATACAAACCCTTGCTCTGCATAGGTGATAGCGACCTATATTTCTAAAAATCCTCTGTTACATTCTTGGGTGACATTTTACTATTTTTGCCATATACAAACCACTGTTCTGCATAGGTGACAGGGACATATATTTCAAAAAATCCTCTGTTACATTGGTGGGTGACTTGAACTCATTTTTGCCATATACAAACCCCTGCTCTGCATAGATGACAGGGACCTATATTTTGAAAAATCATCTGTTACATTATTCGATGACATTTTACAATTTTTGAGGTCGACAAACCTCTGCTCTGCATAGGTGACAGGGACCTATATTTCTAAAAATCCTCTGTTAAATTGGTGGGTGAAATTAACCCATTTTTGTCGTATACAAATCCCTGCTCTGCATAGGTGAAAGGGACATATATTTCTAAAAATCCTCTGTTACATTCTTGGGTGACATTTTACCATTCTTGCTATATACAAACCCTGATCTCCATAGGTGACAGGGACCTATATTTCTAAAAATCCTCTGTTTCATTCTTGGGTGATTTTTTTCCATTTTTGCTATATACAAACCCTTACTCTCCATAGGTGATAGGGACCTATATTTCAAAAATTCCTCTGTTACATTCGAGGGTGACATTTTACCATTTTTGCCGTATACAAACCCCTGCTCTGCATTGGTGACAGGGACCTATATTTCTAAAAAAAATCCTCTGTTACATAGGTGGGTGACATTAACCCATTTTTGACATATAAAAACCCCTGCTCTATATAGGTGATAGAGACCTATATTTCTAATACACCTCTGTTACATTCTTGGGTGACATTTTACAATTTTTGCCATAGACAAACCCCTGCTTTGCATAGGTGACAGGGACCTATATTTCAAAAAATCCTCTGTTAAATTGGTGGGTGAAATTAACCCATTTTTGCAGTATACAAACCCCTGCTCTGCATAGGTGAAACATAGTAACATAGTAACATAGTATATAAGGCCGAAAAAAGACATTTGTCCATCCAGTTCGACCTGTTTCCTGCAAGTTGATCCAGAGGAAGGCAAAAAACCCCTGTGAGGTAGAGCCAATTTTCCTAACTTAAGGGGAAAAAAATTCCTTCCCGACTCCAATCAGGCAGTCAGAACAACTCCCTGGATCAACGACCTATCTCTAGTAGCTAGAGCCTGAAATATTATTACGCTCCAGAAATACATCCAGGCCCCTCTTGAATTCCTTTATTGTACTCACCATCACCACCTCCTCAGGCAGAGAGTTCCATAGTCTCACTGCTCTTACCGTGAAGAACCCTTTTCTATGTTTGTGTACAAACCTTCTTTCCTCTAGACGCAGAGGATGTCCCCTCTAAAAATCCTCTGTTACATTCTTGGGTGACATTTTACTATTCTTGCTGTTTGCAAACCCTGCTCTGCATAGGTGACAGGGACCTATATATCTATAAATACTCTGTTACATTGGTGGGTGAAATTAACCCATTTTTGCCGTATACAAACCCCTGCTATGCATGGGTGAAAGGGACCTATATTTCTAAAAATCATCTGCTACATTCTTGTGTGACATTTTACAATTTTTGACGTATACAAATCCTTGTTCTGCATAGGTTAAAGGGACATAAATTTCTAATAATCCTCTGTTACATTCTTGGGTGACATTTATCTATTTTTGTAGTATACAAACCCCTGCTCTGCATAGGTGACAGGGACTTATATTTCTAAAAATCCTCTTTTACATTGGTGGGTGACATTAACCCATTTTTGCCGAATAAAAACCCCTGCTTTGTATAGGTGATAGGGAACTATATTTCTAAAAATGGTCTGCTATATTCTTGGGTGAAATTTTACAATTTTTGCTGTATACAAACCCCTGCTCTGCATAGCTGACAGGGACATATATTTCTAAAAATCCTCTGTTACATTGGTGGGTGACATTAACCCATTTTTGCCGTATACAAACCCCTGCTCTTCATAGGTGATAGGGACCTATATTTCTAAAAATCCTCTGTTTCATTCTTGGGTGACATTTTACAATTTTTGCCATAGACAAACCCCTGCTCTGCATAGGTGACAGGGACCTATATTTCAAAAAATCCTCTGTTAAATTGGTGGGTGAAATTAATCCATTTTTGCAGTATACAAACCCCTGCTCTGCATAGGTGAAACATAGTAACATAGTAACATAGTATATAAGGCCGAAAAAAGACATTTGTCCATCCAGTTCGACCTGTTTCCTGCAAGTTGATCCAGAGGAAGGCAAAAAACCCCTGTGAGGTAGAGCCAATTTTCCCCACTTAAGGGGAAAAAAATTCCTTCCCGACTCCAATCAGGCAGTCAGAACAACTCCCTGGATCAACGACCTATCTCTAGTAGCTAGAGCCTGAAATATTATTACGCTCTAGAAATACATCCAGGCCCCTATTGAATTCCTTTATTGTACTCACCATCACCACCTCCTCAGGCAGAGAGTTCCATAGTCTCACTGCTCTTACCGTGAAGAACCCTTTTCTATGTTTGTGTACAAACCTTCTTTCCTCTAGACGCAGAGGATGTCCCCTCTAAAAATCATTTGTTACATTCTGGGGTGACCTTTTACTATTTTTGCCGTATACAAAACACTGCTCTGCATTGGTGACAGGGTCCTATATTTCTAAAAATCATCTGTTACATTCGTGGGTGACATTAACCCATTTTTGACGTATTCAAAGCTCTGCTCTGCATAGGTGACAGGGACTTATATTTCTAAAAATCATCTGTTACATTCTGGGGTGACATTTTACTATTTTTGCCGTTTACAAACCCCTGCTCTTCATAGGTGAAAGGGACCTATATTTCTAAAAATCATCTGTTACATTCTGGGGTGACATTTTACCATTTTTTCTGTATACAAACTGTGGGGAGTCGCTCTGGTAGATAGCAGTGCGGGTGCAGTACAGAGGCAAAACAAGAAGTCCAGAAAGTGCAATAAACAGTGTTTTATTCACACTTGCACACAATAAACGATAAACAGTCTCTTGGTGTTAATTCACACTCAGCAAACACAAAAAAGCAAAACCAAAGAGTCCAAAACCAGGTTCAATCACCTGTGAGATGTTTAGGTGCGCGTTCGCACCTGGCGGTCGGCCCAGCCGCAGGATAATCCACCTTCAGGCTTCCAGGACGACTGCACGACTCCTTGCTGGGCTCATCCTTCCAGCCCAAAGAGCAACACAACACTAGCAGCAGCAGCTCCAGGATAATCACAGCCACACCTGCTGATGTGGCTGCCTTTAAAAAGCCCGGCAAAGTCCGGCCTGGACCGTGGGGAGTAGGCACCCACCCAACTCTTTGCCTACTCCCAGTAAGAGCCGGCCCGGATTGGCTTTGCAGCCAAACTAACTATCAATGTCAAGCAAAACTAGCTGCTGCTGACACATAAAACCCGGCTCTCACCTCACCGAGGCCAGGAACCTCGGTGACACGTATCTTCCGTCCATGACGGCACCTTGCGCCCTCTTACATACCTCCCCCCTTTGTTCAACCCCGACAGGGTGAACACACGCCAAACACTGTACTCGAGACTGTGAACTTGAAGTTCTGCAGGGACAAGAACCATCTGGTGACCCGAGCATTCCTGTCTTTCGCCTGGCACATCCACTTTAGAGGGGAATGGTCGGTCACCAGACGGAACTTTCTCCCTAGCAGATAATAGCGGAGAGACTCTAGTGCCCACTTGATGGCCAGGCACTCTCTCTCCACTATACTGTACCTGGTTTCGGCTGGGGTGAGTTTGCGACTCAGGAAAACCACGGGATGCTCCTCCCCATTGATTTCCTGAGAGAGTACAGCCCCGAGGCCCACTTCAGAGGCATCGGTCTGTACCACAAACTCTCTCTTGAAGTCGGGCGTCACCAAAACCGGGGACCCACACAGGGCCGACTTCAGAGCAGAGAAAGCCTTATCCGCCTGCTCATTCCACTGGATCGACACTGACCTGCGTCCCTTTAAAAGGCTTGTCAATGGAGCAGCAATTGTAGCGAAGTTGGGAATAAACCTCATGTAGTATCCCACCATGCCCAGGAATGATTTTACTTGCCGCGTAGTGACAGGTTGGGGCCAATTCTTAATTGCCTCAATTTTGTTTACCTGAGGTTTGACCACCCCCGCCCAATGACATACCCTAGGTATTTGGTCTCTTCTAACCCTATCACACACTTTTTTGGGTTAGCAGTTAAGCCAGCTTTCCTAAGGGAGTCCACTACGGCCTGTACCTTCGGTAGGTGACTCTCCCAGTCGGTGCTATGGATAATGATATCATCCAGATACGCTGAGGCGTACCGTCGATGTGGACGAAGCACAATATCCATAAGCCTTTGAAACGTGGCGGGGCGCCATGTAGACCAAAGGGTAATACCTTGTACTGATACAACCCCTCCGGTGTGATAAAAGCAGTTTTTTCCTTGGCAGCCTCCGTTAAGGGTACCTGCCAGTACCCTTTAGTGAGGTCCAAGACAGAAAAATACCTGGCTTGGCCCAATTTTTCAATGAGCTCATCCACCCTCGGCATGGGATATGCGTCAAACTTGGACACCTCATTCAGCTTATGGAAATCGTTACAGAACCTCAATGTCCCGTCCGGCTTGGGTATTAAGACTATCGGACTGGCCCAATCACTTTTTGACTCCTCGATGACACCTAACTGGAGCATCAGCTGCACTTCCTTCACAATGGCTTTCGCCGAGCCTCGGGTACCCGATACGGCTTTAACCGGACTTTGGCCTGAGGCTCAGTGATAATGTCATGCTGGATTAGGGATGTGCGCCCAGGAGGTCCGAGAACACATCCGTGTTCCGACTAATGAACTCCTTAACTTCCTGGACCTGTTTGGAGGATAGGCTATCTGAAATTTTTACGGTGGCTGCTGCTTCCCGGACTTCGAGGTAAGGGGCTGGATCCTTCTCACCTAGAAGCCCTGGCCGGGGACTGTCATCGCTGGACGAGTTCCTATCCTTCCATGGCTTCAGCAAATTCACATGATACACCTGCTCCGGCTTCCGCCGCCCTGGCTGGTGCACCTTGTAATTTACTTCCCCCACTTTCTCGAGCACTTCATAGGGCCCCTGCCACCTAGCTAGAAATTTGCTGTCAAGGGTGGGTACCAGAACTAAAACTCGGTCTCCGGGATTAAAGTCTCGTACCCGAGCTTGACGATTATAGACTCTACTTTGGGCCTGTTGTGCTGCCTCCATATGCTCCCGGGCCCGCGGTAACACCCTCTCCATACGTTCCTGCATCTGGGTAACATATTCAATTACGCTTTTGTGGGGGACGGGCTGTTGTTCCCACGCTTCCTTAGCGATGTCCAACAGGCCCCGTGGGCGTCTGCCATAAAGCAGTTCGAAGGGTGAGAACCCAGTAGAGGCCTGGGGCACTTCTCGCACTGCAAACATGAGATAGGGCAGAAGCAGATCCCAGTCCTTCCCATCTCGGGACACCACCCTTTTTAGCATATTTTTTAAAGTTTGGTTAAATCTTTCCACAAGGCCGTCCGTTTGCGGATGGTAAACGGACGTCCGCAATTGCTTTATATGCAACAGTTTACACAATTCCTCATAATCTTAGACATAAAAGGGGTCCCTTGGTCCGTCAGAACCTCCTTAGGTAGGCCCACCCGGGTAAACATCTCCATTAACTCCTTTGCAATGAGCCTAGCCGATGTGTGTCGAAGAGGCACCGCCTCTGGATATCGAGTAGCATAGTCCAGAATCACCAGGATATGTTGGTGACCCCTAGCAGACTTCGGTACGGGTCCGACCAGATCCATGGCAATACGCTCGAATGGGACCTCAATTATTGGGAGAGGGACCAGGGGACTTCTGTAATGCGGCTGGGGGCTATTTACCTGACAGGTCGGACAGGACTTACAGAACTCCTCTACTTCCTTAAACAAACCAGGCCAGTAAAATCGCTGTAGTACGCGGTCCTGCGTTTTCTGCCACCCCATGTGTCCCCCAAGAACATGTTGGTGGGCAAGCTCCATAACAAGCTTGCGATATGCGGTGGGCACCACCAACTGTTCAACTGGCTCACTTCGGATTTGGTTCACCCGATACAACATATCCTGAAGAATAATAAATCGTGGAAACATTAATTCAGCCCCAGGTTTCTGGGGTTTACCGTCAATCATTACAACACTTTCCCAGGCCCTGGTTAGGGTTTGGTCCCGGTGTTGTGCGGTCCCAAAATTTTCCCCGGAGACATTGAGGTCTGCCAACTCAGGTCCCGGTGGCAAGTCCTCCGTGTCTCCCACCATTACACTCAGTGGGGTTGTCTCCCCCTCTACCGCTGGAGCAGTAGTCACCCCTACCGCTGGCCCTTCAGATTCGGGCTCCCAGGGTTCTGGCCATCCAGTGGTATCAGGCCACTCTACTAGGGTTACCCCTGTCTCGGGCCCATCAGACACCTTTATAGCCGGCCACAGCGCCGGGAAACCGGGGAAGTCCCTCCCAAGTATCAGTTCATGTGGGAGTTTGGTAGCAACAGCCACCTCGTGGGTCCACTTACCAGCAGCTGTGGACAAAGTCACTAATGCAGTGGGGTAGTCTTTTAAGTCTCCGTGGATGCATAGGACCCCGACTTTACGGCCGGTATACTCCGCAGGCCGTACTAGGGCAGCTCTTACCAGGGAGACTAAACTCCCGGAGTCCAGCAGGGCCACCGCCAGAGAATCTCCCACCTCTACCTGACACAGGTGGTTATTGTCCTGCCCCTCACGGGTGCCAGTTGCACACAGCTTCCGTGCATACAGGGAGTGGCGATACCCGTAGTTCACATCCATCGGCTCACCCTGATGCGGACAGTCGGCCCTGATGTGGCCTGGCTCCTGACACCTCCAGCATACCACGGGAGGCGGATCCGCAGGGGATACATTCCGTGCAGGTCTCTCTGTCGCCGGTCGTCGGAACTGGGGTGGAGGCCTCCGGGGTTTGACTGGCCCCTTCCCAGCAAGACTCCCCTGCAGGTTTCTGGTGGCCTCGTAACGCTCCACCAGGTCGACCATCTCCAGGGCACTTACCGGAGACGCCTGGCCGACCCAGTGCTGGAGGGGATAAGGCAGGGCCCTCCAAAAGATGTCCGCCAACAGTCGATCCAGCATGGCAGTGGGACTTAGTAGATCAGGCTGCAGCCACTTTTGCAGCCTGTGCAGCAGATCGTAGTACTGCGGCCTAGCAGGTTCAGTCGTTTTAAAGTCCCACTGGTGGACTCTTTGAGCGCGGACCAGCACGTTCACCCCCAGTCTGGCTAGGATCTCTCCTTTCACAGTGTCATAATCGGCTGCTTGGTCGTCCGACAAGTCGAAAAACACCTGCTGGGGTCCGGAAGCCAGGAACGGAGCGACCACCTCAGCCCACTGGTCACGGGGCAGCTTCTCCCTCACGGCCACTTTTTCGAAGACTGCCAGGTAGGCATCATCCTTGGGGGTCATCTTGGGAATTGCTGCACGGACCGCTTTCCGGGCATCATGGGCACGGTGAGAGGCTCCAGTCGCTTGCAAAGCCATTACATGTTGCAACAGCAGCTGGTTTGTCTCCTGCTGCTGCTTGTTGGCCTCCCGCTGCTGTAAATTGGCCTCCACGAGAGCCTTTACAACTGCCTCCATCTTGTCAGAGTTCACGTGTTGCAACCTTGCCGGCTTGACATATGACATTCACTTTGGAAAAAAACTTCGGCGTTTACGCCAGCCTCACTGCGCATGCCCGCATCCGACACCAAATGTGGGGAGTCGCTCTGGTAGATAGCAGTGCGGGTGCAGTACAGAGGCAAAACAAGAAGTCCAGAAAGTGCAATAAACAGTGTTTTATTCACACTTGCACACAATAAACGATAAACAGTCTCTTGGTGTTAATTCACACTCAGCAAACACAAAAAGCAAAACCAAAGAGTCCAAAACCAGGTTCAATCACCTGTGAGATGTTTAGGTGCGCGTTCGCACCTGGCGGTCGGCCCAGCCGCAGGATAATCCACCTTCAGGCTTCCAGGACGACTGCACGACTCCTTGCTGGGCTCATCCTTCCAGCCCAGAGAGCAACACAACACTAGCAGCAGCTCCAGGATAATCACAGCCACACCTGCTGATGTGGCTGCCTTTAAAAAGCCCGGCAAAGTCCGGCCTGGACCGTGGGGAGTAGGCACCCACCCAACTCTTTGCCTACTCCCAGTAAGAGCCGGCCCGGATTGGCTTTGCAGCCAAACTAACTATCAATGTCAAGCAGCACTAGCTGCTGCTGACACATTAAACCCGGCTCTCACCTCACCGAGGCCAGGAACCTCGGTGACACGTATCTTCCGTCCATGACGGCACCTTGCGCCCTCTTACAAAACTCTGATCTGCATAGGTGACAGGGACCTTAATTTCTAAAAATCCTCTGTTACATTTGTGGGTGACATTAAACCGTTTTTGCCTTATACAAACCCCTGCTCTGCATAGGTGACAGGGATCTATATTTTGAAAAATCATCTGTTACATTCTTGGGTGACATTTTAACCATTTTTGACACATACAAACCCCTGCTCTTTATAGGTGACAGGGACCTATATTTCAAATAATCCTCTGTTACATTCTGGGGTGACATTTTACTATTTTTGCAGTATACAAACCCCTGCTCTGCATAGGTGACAGGGACTTTTATTTCTAAAAATCCTCTGTTAAATTGTTGGGTGAAATTAACCAATTTTTGCCGTATACAAACCCCTGCTCTGCATAGGTGAAAGGGACTTATATTTCTGAAAATCATCTGTTACATTCTGTGTTGACATTTTACTATTTTTTCCGTATACAAACCACTGCTCTGCATTAGTGACAGGTACCTATATTTCTAAAAATCCTCTGTTACATTGGTGGGTGACATTTTAACCATTTTTGACATATACAAACCCCTACTCTGCATAGGTGACAGGGACCTATATTTCTAATAATCCTCTGTTACATTCTGGGGTGACATTTTACTATTTTTGCCATATACAAACCACTGTTCTGCATAGGTGACAGGGACCTATATTTCTAAAATAAATCCTCTGTTACATAGGTGGGTAACATTAACCCATTTTTGACATATAAAAACCCCTGCTCTGTATAGGTGATAGGGACCTATATTTCTAATACACCTCTGTTACATTCTTGGGTGACATTTTACCATTTTTGCCATATACAAACCCCTGCTCTGCATAGGTGACAGGGCACTATATTTCTAAAAATCCTCTGTTAAATTGGTGGGTGAAATTAATTCATTTTTGCAGTATACAAACCCCTGCTCTGCATAGGTGAAAAGGACTTATATTTCTAAAAATCATCTGTTACATTCTGGGGTGAAATTTTACTATTTTTGCCATATACAAACCACTGCTCTGCATTGGTGACAGGGACCTATATTTCTAAAAATCATCAGTTACATTGGTGGGTGACATTAACCCATTTTTGAAGTATAAAATCCTTTGCTCTGTATAGGTGATAGGGACATATATTTCTAAAAATCCTCTGTTACATTCTTGTGTGGCATTTTACCATTCTTGCTGTTTACAAACCCTGCTCTGCATAGGTGACAGGGACCTATATTTCTAAAAATCCTCTGTTACATTGGTGGGTGAAATTAACCCATTTTTGCCGTATACAAACCCCTGCCCTGCATATGTGACAGCGATCTATATTTTGAAAAATCATCTGTTACATTCTTGGGTGACATTTTAACAATTTCTGACGTATACAAACCCCTGCTCTGCATAGGTGAAGGGGACATATATTTCTAAAAATCATCTGTTACATTCTGTGGTGACATTTTACTATTTTTTCCGTATACAAACCACTGCTCTGCATTAGTGACAGGGACCTATATTTCTAAAAATCCTCTGTTACATTGTTGGGTGACATTAACCCATTTTTGACATATAAAAACCCCTGCTCTGTATAGGTGATAGGGACCTATATTTCTAATACACCTCTGTTACACTCTTGGGTGACATTTTACCATTTTTGCCATATATAAACCCCTGCTCTGCATAGATGACAGGGACCTATATTTCTAAAAATCCTCTGTTAAATTGGTGGGTGAAATTAACCCATTTTTGCAGTATAGAAACCTCTGCTCTGCATACGTGAAAGGGACCTATATTTCTAAAAATCATCTGTTACATTCTGGGGTGACATTTTACTATTTTTGTCGTATACAAACCACTGCTCTGCATTGGTGACAGGGACCTATATTTCTAAAAATCATCTGTTACATTCGTGGGTGACATTTTAACCATTTTTGACATATACAAACCCCTACTCTGCATAGGTGACAGGGACCTATATTTCTAATAATCCTCTGTTACATTCTGGGGTGACATTTTACTATTTTTGCCATATACAAACCACTGTTCTGCATAGGTGACAGGGACCTATATTTCTAAAATAAATCCTCTGTTACATAGGTGGGTAACATTAACCCATTTTTGACATATAAAAACCCCTGCTCTGTATAGGTGATAGGGACCTATATTTCTAATACACCTCTGTTACATTCTTGGGTGACATTTTACCATTTTTGCCATATACAAACCCCTGCTCTGCATAGGTGACAGGGCACTATATTTCTAAAAATCCTCTGTTAAATTGGTGGGTGAAATTAATTCATTTTTGCAGTATACAAACCCCTGCTCTGCATAGGTGAAAAGGACTTATATTTCTAAAAATCATCTGTTACATTCTGGGGTGAAATTTTACTATTTTTGCCATATACAAACCACTGCTCTGCATTGGTGACAGGGACCTATATTTCTAAAAATCATCAGTTACATTGGTGGGTGACATTAACCCATTTTTGAAGTATAAAATCCTTTGCTCTGTATAGGTGATAGGGACATATATTTCTAAAAATCCTCTGTTACATTCTTGTGTGGCATTTTACCATTCTTGCTGTTTACAAACCCTGCTCTGCATAGGTGACAGGGACCTATATTTCTAAAAATCCTCTGTTACATTGGTGGGTGAAATTAACCCATTTTTGCCGTATACAAACCCCTGCCCTGCATATGTGACAGCGATCTATATTTTGAAAAATCATCTGTTACATTCTTGGGTGACATTTTAACAATTTCTGACGTATACAAACCCCTGCTCTGCATAGGTGAAGGGGACATATATTTCTAAAAATCATCTGTTACATTCTGTGGTGACATTTTACTATTTTTCCGTATACAAACCACTGCTCTGCATTAGTGACAGGGACCTATATTTCTAAAAATCCTCTGTTACATTGTTGGGTGACATTAACCCATTTTTGACATATAAAAACCCCTGCTCTGTATAGGTGATAGGGACCTATATTTCTAATACACCTCTGTTACACTCTTGGGTGACATTTTACCATTTTTGCCATATATAAACCCCTGCTCTGCATAGATGACAGGGACCTATATTTCTAAAAATCCTCTGTTAAATTGGTGGGTGAAATTAACCCATTTTTGCAGTATAGAAACCTCTGCTCTGCATACGTGAAAGGGACCTATATTTCTAAAAATCATCTGTTACATTCTGGGGTGACATTTTACTATTTTTGTCGTATACAAACCACTGCTCTGCATTGGTGACAGGGACCTATATTTCTAAAAATCATCTGTTACATTCGTGGGTGACATTTTAACCATTTTTGACATATACAAACCCCTACTCTGCATAGGTGACAGGGACCTATATTTCTAATAATCCTCTGTTACATTCTGGGGTGACATTTTACTATTTTTGCCATATACAAACCACTGTTCTGCATAGGTGACAGGGACCTATATTTCTAAAATAAATCCTCTGTTACATAGGTGGGTAACATTAACCCATTTTTGACATATAAAAACCCCTGCTCTGTATAGGTGATAGGGACCTATATTTCTAATACACCTCTGTTACATTCTTGGGTGACATTTTACCATTTTTGCCATATACAAACCCCTGCTCTGCATAGGTGACAGGGCACTATATTTCTAAAAATCCTCTGTTAAATTGGTGGGTGAAATTAATTCATTTTTGCAGTATACAAACCCCTGCTCTGCATAGGTGAAAAGGACTTATATTTCTAAAAATCATCTGTTACATTCTGGGGTGACATTTTACTATTTTTGTCGTATACAAACCACTGCTCTGCATTGGTGACAGGGACCTATATTTCTAAAAATCATCTGTTACATTCGTGGGTGACATTAACCCATTTTTGACATATAAAAACCTTTGCTCTGTATAGGTGATTGGCACTTATATTTCTAAAAATCCTCTGTTACATTCTTGGGTGACATTTTACCATTCTTGTTGTTTGCAAACCATGCTCTGCATAGGTGACAGGGACCTATATATTTATTAATACTCTGTTACATTGGTGGGTGAAATTAACCCATTTTTGCCGTATACAAACTACTGCTCTGCATAGGTGAAAGGGACCTATATTTCTAAAAATCATCTGCTACATTCTTGGGTGACATTTTACAAGTTTTGCCGTATACAAACCCTTGTTCTGCATAGGTTAAACGGACATACATTTCTAATAATACTCTGTTACATTCGTGGGTGACATTTATCTATTTTTGTAGTATAAAAACCCCTGCTCTGCATAGGTGACAGGGACTTATACTTCTAAAAATCCTCTTTTACATTGGAGGGTGACATTAACCCATTTTTGCCGTATAAAAACCCCTGCTTTGTATAGGTTATAGGGAACTATATTTCTAAAAATAATCTGCTATATTCTTGGGTGAAATTTTACAATTTTTGCTGTATACAAACCCCTGCTCTGCATAGCTGACAGGGACCTATATTTCTAAAAATCCTCTGTTACATTGGTGGGTGAAATTAACCCGTTTTTGCCGTATACAAACCCCTGCTCTCCATAGGTGATAGGGACCTATATTTCTAAAAATCCTCTGTTACATTCGTGGGTGACATTTTACAATTTTTGCCGTATACAAACCCCTGCTCTGCTTAGGTGACAGGGACATATATTTCTAAAAATCCTCTGTTAAATTGGTGGGTGAAATTAACCGATTTTTGCAGTATACAAACCCCTGCTCTGCATAGGTGAAAGGGACCTATATTTCTAAAAATCATCTGTTACATTCTGGGGTGACATTTTACTATTTTTGTCATATACAAACCAGTGCTCTGCATTGGTGACAGGGACCTATATTTCTAAAAATCATCTGTTACATTCGTGGGTGACATTAACCCATTTTTAAAATATAAAAACCTTTGCTCTGTAAAGGTGATAGGGACATATATTTCTAAAAATCCTCTGTTACATTCTTGGGTGACATTTTATCATTCTTGCTGTTTGCAAACCCTGCTCTGCATAGGTGACAGGGACCTATATATCTATTAATACTCTGTTACATTGGTGGGTGAAATTAACCAATTTTTGCCGGATACAAACTCCTGATCTGCATAGGTGAAAGGGACCTATATTTCTAAAATTCATCTGCTACATTCTTGGGTGGCATTTTACAATTTTTGCCGTATACAAACCCTTGTTCTGCATAGGTTAAAGGGACATACATTTCTAATAATACTCTGTTACATTCTTGGGTGACTTTATCTATTTTTGTGGTATACAAACCCGTGCTCTGCATAGGTGAAAGGGACTTATATTTCTAAAAATCATCTGTTACATTCTGTGTTGACATTTTACTATTTTTTCCGTATACAAACCACTGCTCTGCATTAGTGACAGGTACCTATATTTCTAAAAATCCTCTGTTACATTGGTGGGTGACATTTTAACCATTTTTGACATATACAAACCCCTACTGTGCATAGGTGACAGGGACCTATATTTCTAATAATCCTCTGTTACATTCTGGGGTGACATTTTACTATTTTTGCCATATACAAACCACTGTTCTGCATAGGTGACAGGGACTTATATTTCTAAAAATCCTCTTTTACATTGGTGGGTGACATTAACCCATTTTTGCCGTATAAAAACCCCTGCCTTGTATAGGTGATAGGGAACTATATTTCTAAAAATGATCTGCTATATTCTTGGGTGAAATTTTACAATTTTTGCTGTATACAAACCTTTGCTCTGCATAGCTGACAGGGATCTATATTTCTAAAAATCCTCTGTTTCATTGGTGGGTGACATTAACCCATTTTTGCCATATACAAACCCCTGCTCTCCATAGGTGATAGGGACCTATATTTCTAAAATTTCTCTGTTACATTCGTGGGTGACATTTTACCATTTTTTCCGTATACAAACCCCTGCTCTGCTTAGGTGACAGGGATATATATTTCTAAAAATCATCTGTTACATTCTGGGGTGACATTTTACTATTTTTCTCATATACAAACCACTGCTCTGCATTGGTGACAGGGACCTATATTTCTAAAAATCATCTGTTACATTCGTGGGTGACATTAACCCGTTTTTGACATATAAAAACCTTTGCTCTGTATAGGTGATAGGGACATATATTTCTAAAAATCCTCTGTTACATTCTTGTGTGACATTTTACCATTCTTGCTGTTTACAAACACTGCTCTGCATAGGTGACAGGGACCTATATTTCTAAAAATCCTCTGTTACATTGGTGGGTGACATTAACCCATTTTTGCCGTATACAAACCCCTGCTCTGCATAGGTGACAGGGATCTATATTTTGAAAAATCATCTGTTTCATTCTTGGGTGACATTTTAACAATTTCTGACGTATACAAACCCCTGCTATGCATAGATGACAGGGACTTTTATTTCTAAAAATCCCCTGTTAAATTGTTGGGTGAAATTAACCCATTTTTGCCGTATACAAACCCCTGCTCTGTATAGGTGAAAGGGACATATATTTCTAAAAATCATCTGTTACATTCTGTGTTGACATTTTACTATTTTTTCCGTATTCAAACCACTGCTCTGCATTAGTGACAGGGACCTATATTTCTAAAAATTCCCAGTTACATTCTGTGTTGACATTTTACTATTTTTTCCGTATACAAACCACTGCTCTGCATTAGTGACAGGGACCTGTATTTCTAAAAATCCTCTGTTACATTGGTGGGTGACATTAACCCATTTTTGCCGTATAAAAACCCCTGCTTTGTATAGGTGATAGAGACTTATATTTCTAAAAATGATCTGCTATATTCTTGGGTGACATTTTACAATTTTTACTGTACACAAACCCTTGTTCTGCATAGTTGAAAGGGAAATAAATCTCTAATAATCCTCTCTTACATTCTTGGGTGACATTAATCCATTTATGTCGTATACAAACCCTTGTTCTGCATAGCTGAGTGTCGGATATTTATTTCATATAAAATATGAAATCATAAAAATTATGATTTTATATTTTTATGAAATATGAAAAATTAAAAATTATGAAAAATTAATCGGCGGACATATAAACGCCAGTTCTTTTATTGATGAGATCTAAAGTCAATTTGTGCAGCTAATGAACCAGGGTGCAATTAATTATATAAAATATAATTTATTACAGATAAAAATATTAAAATGGCATACAAATTAATACAAAGAAAGTTTGGATATAATACTACAATCTGATGCTCCTCCATTTACACCAGACTCATTTAATTTACTAAAACCAAGTACAATATAACGTTATTCTTCAACAAATTAATACAAATCAGTGTACTGGTAATTAAAACCTTATAATATAACAAAGAAACAATAGAAATGAATCTGTGGAAAGTCCCTTATGCTCAATCAAAGAATATGGCAGTTAAAAACACCTTATAAATACGCCTATTGGCCTAACTACGGATAATAAAATCCGATCAGAGATCTCACTCTGATAGAAATCTTATAGGAATTTTAATGATGTGCACGTTCATTAAAATTTTCCATAAAATTACTATTTTAAACACTATTGACCCACTCAAAATGGGGTCTTAACTATATGCCAATTAGAGCGATTTATAATTACTGCAAATAAAATAAATTATATGTTACCCCTGGCTTTGGGATAAAGAGCTTTTAGAAGGGACCCAGCTTTCCAAGATTTAGATCTCCGGGTGCGTTCCTGGAGGAATTCCTTAGGCGGACAGAGCTTCTTCTTAGGACTGGAAGTAGTAAGGATGATCTGTGACGTTTTTCAAGTTTTCTGAAGTTTTCTGAAGTGTTCTCTAGAGTGTCCCAAAACTGCATCAGATATTCAAATTCTTATCTAATGTCCCTCCCCTCTTGGATTAGGGATTTCCAATCGGATAAGGTGGGCGTTAATGTATGGTAATTATGGTAATTAAGTCATTTAATTGGCATTTTTTTAGAAACTTCGGTCCATCTATCACTTGATGGCACTATTGTATCATCTATGATGTTTTTAGAATTTAGATGTTCAGGAAAGCCAGATGTGTACAGATCTAATCTGTTCACATGACCTTTTTAACCTTTGATCATTATACTAACCAATAAAGTGTAGATTCTGACACTTTGCTTAGACTGACTGGCGGTATTAGAAGTTTTCCTAATCCTTACATTTATGGGGCAGATACGAATACAATCAGAGCTTAACCAGTTTGTGTATCTTAGCCATCCAAATGACTGATTAATTGCCGTCTAAGATAACTGAGCTCTTCTCTAAAAAGAAAATTGTTTTACCTCTTAGCGAAAACTTAGCTTACATGTTTCTATATAATATACACTCATTGATGTATACATGGTATAATATATATATATATACAAATGGATATAATGATACATTATCAATAACTAGGTATGAGTATACAAACATAGGTATCATTGGTTAAAATATACTAAAACTATATGCAATCACACAAAGAATATAAACGTTACACAATTGACTATCTGGAATGACACTCAATAACCTCTCTTGACCCCGGTACTTAAGAAAGGACCACACTTTGTTATTGCATGTTCATGTCTTCCAGACAGTGTATGTGAGACCCATTATATACTTTAAGATAAGCCCACATCTGTTGGCACTAACTTTTTAAAACAATATACTTTGTATTCGGTACAAATTTTTACACAGACTAACCTCTGCATCACCCTATCTTGGCCTGCTTTAGTTGTATAGCAAAACTCTGGTTCAGTCTATCTCTTAAAGGAAATGAACATCCATTTTGACCATATTATCATCAGATATCAACATATAGTCATGAAAATGCCTGACACAATCCCCCTTCATTACAAAAATTCCAAAAAGTGTGAATATTTTTGGAATGTCCAAAAGGGCTTTTCATATGTCCTCTTCGTGGGTCACGGCGCGTAGGCTTTGGTTACAAAGTTCCAATTTAGAGCTTGGCTAAAGTCTTTCTAAATACGCTCTCTTAGAAATATAATTCTGAGCAAACTATTTGTTATTCTCATGACGATTCGCGTGAGTCAATAACTCAGAATATAAGTTTGCAGTAATAACAGTATCTTGTACCACAGTATATAAATACGATAAATGTTGTTTCTGCTTTTCCATCTCCGCATGATTGCTCATTAAGTTACTTTTAGTGAACTGAGCTCGAGTTCCAAAGTTTTGATGGAGATGGAGTTGGCAACTGTTACACTTATGGCAATGACAGCGCCCACTACGCTAAAAATTATAGCGGCTACGATCGCAGAAATGAATGGCTTTGGTCTTTGACTTGTAGAGAATTGCTCTCTGTTCAAGGTCTTCTTTGCTTGCTTCAGGATCTGGGTAATCCGTTCTTGCGAATATCCAACGTGCGTCTGGTACCAGGCTTGGATCTCCGGCGACTATTTTTGTCGGGTTTATAATAATAATTCAATTAAGAATTAATCATAAATTTTTCATAACTTCTCGAAATTATGACCTGGTGAATTGTAGACAACCTAATCGATACAATTCACATCTGAGGCCGACTATTTCCTCAGATAATAAGTTCTTTTCATGTGAGATGACATTAATGCTAAAGATGTAACTTTTGACATTAAATAATAATACGCAGATATTATAAAAACATGCAAAGTTTATTAGTTACACGATTATAAACAAATTTATTTATTAAGACAACAGAAATTGGAAGAACTTGGGACAAATCTTCCAGTGGGAATTTATCATCTAGCTTGGCGAAGAATGCTACTATCAATATATCTATATCTATGCATATATATACGCAATCATTTAATACTCTGATAAATTATGAAACTTGATTCTTCTGCAGGTAGAATGAAGGCTCACAATTATTCTATATCTAAGACTACATCTCATATAAAGAGATGATAAATAAATTAATATGTTCGCCAACATAGATGCTATGATTTTACCCACATTATCTAAATAGTCTTAATAAAATGAAACATCATTCTTTGTGTTTCTTACCAAGTCCTAGCAGGAATCTCACTTCTGCTCCTAGGAAAGTTGGATGGTCCATCACCATGGCTATTATATTGGTAGACCCCTCAATCTTGGGTGTAGGCTGGAATGTAGGAATGCTATGCTTCCTCCTTTGTTTCTTAGCTTCTCCTTCTTGCCTCCTTCCTCCCTGATGCTCATCTATCTAGGGTAATTATCTCCCTTGTAATCTAACATTACCACCCCCTGGATTAGTATTCTCCAATCAATTGACGGGGTGTAAACATATGTAATAAGATCCTATGAGATTATGTTTACCCATAATGCAACTATGGAGGATGGTGTAATGATATCGATATCTGTCTCCGGATGGCACTGTTGTGCAAGCTATTAACACCATACCATGAAGAGTTAACTAGGGTATTTTTGCATCATATACATTTGACCCTCGTCGTCGTAAATTAGAGATGAGGATTAACTAGGACATTTTGTATCAACTAAAGATAGACAACTTGGAGTCTCTCTGACACTATTGATCTATGGGCCATTATGGTATGAATGGGCCTTGTTCTCTACAGACGGACATGTCTGGAAAATCCAGTGTATTCTTAACAGATAAGCCCACATCTGTGGCAATAACTTTTAAAACAATATTCTCTGTATTCAGTATAAACTTTTTACACAGACTGAACTCTGTGTGACTTCAAATCTTGGCCTGTTCCAGCCGTGTATGAAAACTTTGGTTCAACTTCAGCCTGTCTCTTAAAGACAATGAGCATGCATTTTGAATATAATATGACCAGGTATCAATATATATACCTATGAAAATGCCCGACATGAGAGGGACCTATATTTCTAAAAATCCTCTGTTACATTGGTGGGTGACATTAACCCAATTTTGCCGTATACAAACACCTGCTCTCCATAGGTGATAGGGACCTATATTTCTAAAAATCCTCTGTTACATTGGAGGGTGACATTAACCCATTTTTGCCTTATACAAACCCCTGCTCTGTATAGGTGACAGGGATCTATATTTTGAAAAATCATCTGTTACATTCTTGGATGACTTTTTAACCATTTTTAACATATACAAACCCCTGCTCTTTATAGGTGACAGGGACCTATATTTCTAATAATCCTCTGTTGCATTCTGGGGAGACAGTTTACCATTTTTGCCATAGACAAACCCCTGCTCTGCATAGGTGAAAGGGACCTATATTTCAAAAAATTCTCTGTTAAATTGGTGGGTGAAATTAACCCATTTTTGACATAAAAAAAAACCCTGCTCTGTATAGGTGATAAAGACCTATATTTATAATACACCTCTGTTACATTCTTGGGTGACATTTTACCATTTTTGCCATAAACAAACCCCTGCTCTGCATAGGTGACAGGGACCTATATTTCTAAAAATCCTCTTTTACATTGGTGGGTGACATTAACACATTTTTGCCGTATACAAAGCCCTGCTCTGCATAGGTGACAGGGACATATATTTCTAAAAATCCTCTGTTAAATTGTTGGGTGACATTTTACCATTCATGCTGCATACAAACCCCTGCTCTGCATAGGTGAAAGGGACCAATATTTCTAAAAATCATCTGTTACATTCTGGGGTGAAATTTTTTTTTTTTTGCCGTATACAAACCACTGCTCTGCATTGGTGACAGTGACCTATATTTCTAAAAATCATCTGTTACATTGGTGGATGACATTAACCCATTTTTGACGAATAAAATCCTTTGCTATGTATAGGTGATAGGGACATATATTTTTAAAAATCCTCTGTTACATTCTTGGGTAACCTTTTACCATTCTTGCTGTTTACAAACCCTGCTCTGCAAAGCTGACAGGGACCTATATTTCTAAAAATCCTCTGTTACAATGGTGGGTGAAATTAACCCATTTTTGCCATATACAAACCCCTGCTCTGCATACGTGAAAGGGACCTATATTTCTAAAAATCAACTGTTACATTCTGTGTTGACATTTTACTATTTTTTCCGTATACAAACCCCTGCTCTGCATTAGTGACAGGGACCTGTATTTCTAAAAATCCTCTGTTACATTGGTGGGTAACGTTAACCCATTTTTGATGTATAAAAACCCCTACTCTGTATAGGTGATAGGGACATATATGTCTAAAAATCCTCTGTTACATTCTTGGGTGACATTTTAACCATTTTTGACGTATACAAACCCCTGCACTGTTTAGGTGACAGGGACCTATATTTCTAATAATCCTCTGTTACATTCTTGGGTGACATTTTACAATTTTTGACGTATACAAAACCCTGCTCTGTATAGGTGATAGGGACCAATATTTGTAATACTCCTCTGTTACATTCTTGGGTGACATTTTAACCATTTTTGACGTATACAAACCCCTGCACTGTATAGGTGACAGGGACCTATATTTCTAATAATCCTCTGTTACATTCTTGGGTGACATTTTACAATTTTTGACGTATACAAAACCCTGCTCTGTATAGGTGATAGGGACCAATATTTGTAATACTCCTCTGTTACATTCTTGGGTGACATTTTACCATTTTTGCAATTTACAAACCCCTGCTCTGCATAGGTGACAGGGACCTATATTTCTAAAAATCCTCCGTTAAATTGGTGGGTGAAATTAACCCATTTTTGCTCTTTACAAACCCCTGCTCTGCATAGGTGAAAGGGACCTATATTTCTAAAAATCATCTGTTAAAAAAGAAAATCCTCTGTTACATTGGTGGGTGACGTTATCTCATTTTTGCCATATACAAACCGCTGCTCTGCATAGGTGACAGGGATCTATATTTTGCAAAATCATCTGTTACATTCTTAGGTGACATTTTACTATTTTTGCCGTATACAAACCACTGCTCTGCATTGGTGACAGGGACCTATATTTCTAAAAATCATCTGTTACATTGATGGGTGACATTAACCCATTTTTGACGTATAAACACCTTTGCTCTATATAGGTGATAGGGACATATATTTCTAAAAATCCTCTCTCACATTCTTGGGTGACATTTTATCATTCTTGCTGTTTACAAACCCTGCTCTGCAAAGCTGACAGGGACCTATATTTCTAAAAATCCTCTGTTACAATGGTTGGTGACATTAACCCATTTTTGCCGTATACAAACCCCTGTTCTGCATAGGTGACAGGGATATATATTTTGAAAAATCATCTGTTACATTCTTGGGTGACATTTTAACCATTTTTGACGTATACAAACCCCTGCTCTCTATAGGTGACAGGGACCTATATTTCTAATAATCCTCTGTTACATTCTTGGGTGACATTTTACCATTTTTGCCGTATACAAACCCCTGTTCTGCATAGGTGACAGGGACCTATATATCTATAAATACATTGGTGGGTGAAATTAATCCATTTTTGCCGTATACAAACCCCTGCTCTGCATAGGTGACAGGGATACATATTTTGAAAAATCATCTGTTACATTCTTGGGTGACATTTTAACCATTTTTGACGTATACAAATAGAGATGGGCCGAACTATCCGCCGGCGAACAGTTCCCGGCGAACATAGCTTGTTCGTGTTCGCCTCAACGGGCGAACATATGTGATGTTTGGTCCGCCCCCTATACATCATCATTGAGCAAACTTTGACCCTGTACCTCACAGTCAGCAGACACATTCCAGCCAATCAGCAGCATACCCTCCCTCCCAGACCCTCCCATCTCCTGAACAGCATCCATTTTAGATTCATTTGGAATTTGCAGTCTTAGTGAGAGAAGGGAGAGTGTAGTTGCTGCTGATTTAATAGGGAAATCGATAGCTAGGCTAGTGAATTCAGTGTCCACTCCAGTCCTGAAAGACTCATCTGATCTCTGCTGTAAGGACAGCTTCCTGACAGCACCCCAAAAAGTCCTTTTTAGGGCTGCAACATTAGTCTGCTTTTTTTTTTTCTCCATATACATATTGCAGTTGCCTGGCCTGCCTGTGTGTGAGGAGCTGCAGGCCCACAGACTGTAGTGTGCCCACTGCCAGTGCCCACCCCTGTCATCCCATGTGGCACAGGACTTTGCATCAAAAAAAGGCATTTCATTTTTACACTTTAATCTAAGGTTAGTTGCCTGCCAGTGTGTGTCAGGCTGACTTCCACTGACTGTAGTGTGCCCACTGCCGGTGCCCACCACTCATACCGGCTGGGACAGGACTTTGCATCAAAAGAGGCATTTAATTTTTACACTTTATTGTAATTTCAGCTGCTTGCCTGCTGCTAGTGTGTGTCAGGCCGACTTCCACTGACTGTAGTGTGCCCACTGCCAGTGCCAACCACTGATACCGGGTGGCACAGTAGCTTGCCGATAAATAAGGCATTTAATTTTTAGACAGTAGTCTAAATTCAGTTGCTTGCCTGCTGCCAGTGTGTGTCAGGCCCACTTCCACAGACTGTAGTGTGCCCACTGCCAGTGCCAACCACTGATACCGGGTGGCACAGTAGCTTGCCGATAAATAAGGCATTTAATTTTTAGACAGTAGTCTAAATTCAGTTGCTTGCCTGCTGCCAGTGTGTGTCAGGCCCACTTCCACAGACTGGAGTGTGCCCACTGCCAGTGCCAACCACTGATACCGGGTGGAACAGTAGCTTGCCGATAAATAAGGCATTTAATTTTTAGACAATAGTCTAAATTCAGTTGCTTGCCTGCTGCCAGTGTGTGTGTCAGGCCCACTTCCACAGACTGTAGTGTGCCCACTGCCAGTGCCAACCACTGATACCGGGTGGCACAGTAGCTTGCCGATAAATAAGGCATTTAATTTTTAGACAATCGTCTAAATTCAGTTGCTTGCCTGCTGCCAGTGTGTGTCAGGCCCACTTCCACAGACTGTAGTGTGCCCACTGCCAGTGCCAACCACTGATACCGGGTGGGACGGTAGCTTGCCGATAAATAAGGCATTTAATTTTTAGACAGTAGTCTAAATTTAGTTGCTTGCCTGCTGCCAGTGTGTGTCAGGCCCACTTCCACAGACTGTAGTGTGCCCACTGCCAGTGCCAACCACTGATACCAGGTGGCACAGTAGCTTGCCGATAAATAAGGCATTTAATTTTTACACAGTCTAATTTCAGTTGCTTGCCTGCTGCCAGTGTGTGTCAGGGCCACTTCCACAGACTGTAGTGTGCCCACTGCCAGTGCCCACCACTGATACCGGGTGGCACAGTACCTAGCACGCGTAGTACCACTTATCTAAAAAAAAATGACAGGCAGAGGCAGGCCACCCGCAGGGGCCGTCATGGTCGTGGTGCTGTGATTTCCACTGTCCCTGGAATAATGCCTAGTGTTCAGAGGCCACGTACCCTGAACCCGAAAAATTCTGAGGACATAGTTGACTGGCTTAGACAGGACACCCAGTCTTCAACAGCTTCCGCTAAGAACCTTGACGCACCATCCTCCTCCAGCTCAGCTTCGGTCACCTGCTCTCGTTACCACGCACCCACCCGCCGCTGATAGGAATAGTACTAGTTAAGACACCACTCATATAGGGTGTCACAGCACATTGCTCTGTGCACGCGCGGTGCCCCAATTTGGGAGTATGAGGACCGACCAAGCTGCTTTTTCCATCTCCCGCTGCCTGAAATCAATTCAGTTTGGTGTATGAGAAATTGGTCTATCACTGTGAAGGCAGTTGAAGGTACCCGGCCTAAAAAAATTTTCACAATAGGCAATCCCTGATATGGGATTGAACTGATGAGAATAGTTTTTTTAACCATCTCCCGGTTCGAAAAATCTATTCAATAAATGGCCCCCAGATTGGGGACGTTAGAGGAATTAAGCTGATGAGAATAGTACTACAGAAAATACCACTCATATCGGGTGTGACAGTAAATTGCACGGCGCAGACGCAGTCACCGTGGATTAAAACAGGGTGTAGGGAGCCAGCGTTTTTTTAACCATCTCCCTGTTCGAAAAATCTATTCAATAAATGGCCCCCAGATTGGGGACGTTAGAGGGATTAAACTGATGAGAATAGTACTACAGAAAATACCACTCATATCGGGTGTGACAGTAAATTGCACGGCGCAGACGCAGTGACCGTGGATAAAAACAAAGGGGAGGGAGCCAGCGTTTTTTTAACCATCTCCCCGTTCGAAAAATCTATTCAATTCACCTTTCGGGGACCCTTGGTGTTGTACGTGGCTGGGTGGACATCACCGGGACGTGGATAGCTTGGTATCCAACATTGTGCAAATGGGGAGCTTGCGGTTGTGCAAATGAACTGTTTGCGGTTGTTTGCGGTGCATTAAAAGGGGAGTTTGGTCTGTCAATGTCTGTAAAGCGGGCGTAACCCTTACACTACCTGATCGATACAACATCATACCTGATCGTATACACACACTGGATGTTTTAAAGCATGTTATTCCAAACAATTTAGGAATGTTAGTTGATTTATGCCCTTTATGGATTAAAACCCGACTCTGCGTCCACTACGTAATTTTCCATGGGAGTTTTTCCCCCTCCGGCATGCCACAGTCCAGGTGTTAGACCCCTTGAAACAACTCTCCCATCACTATTGTGGCCAGAAAGAGTCCCTGTGGGTTTTAAAATTCGCCTGCCAATTGAAGTCTATGGCGGTTCGCCCGGTTCGCCCGTTCGCGAACATTTGCGGAAGTTCGCGTTCGCTGTTAGCGAACGGAAAATTTTATGTTCGCGACATCACTATATACAAACCCCTGCTCTCTATAGGTGACAGGGACCTATATTTCTAATAATCCTCTGTTACATTCTTGGGTGACATTTTACCATTTTTGCCGTATACAAACCCCTGTTCTGCATAGGTGACAGGGACCTATATATCTATAAATACATTGGTGGGTGAAATTAACCCATTTTTGCCGTATACAAACCCCTGCTCTGCATAGGTGAAAGGGACCTATATTTCTAAAAATCATCTGCTACATTCTTTGGTGACATTTTACAATTTTTGCCGTATACAAACCTTTGTTCTGCATAGGTGAAAGCGACATACATTTCTAATAATCCTTTGTTATATTCTTGGGTGACATTATCTCATTTTTGTCGTATACAAACCCCTGCTCTGCATAGCTGACAGGGACCTATATTTCTAAAAATCCTCTGTTACATTGGTGGGTAACATTAACCCATGTTTGCCTTATACAAACTCCTGCTCTGCATAGGTGACAGGGATCTATATTTTGAAAAATCATCTGTTACATTCCTGGGTGACATTTTAACCATTTTTGACGTATTCAAACCACTGCTTTGCATTGGTGACTGGGACCTATATTTCTAAAAAATCCTCTGTTACATTGGTGGGTGACATTAACCCATATTTGACGTATAAAAACCCCTGCTCTGTATAGGTGATAGGGACCTATATTTCTAATACTTCTCTGTTACATTCGTGGGTGACATTTTACCATTTTTGCCGTATACAAACCCCTGCTCTGCATAGGTGAAAGGGACCTATATTTCTAAAAATCATCTATCACATTCTTGGCTGACATTTTATCATTTTTGACGTATACAAACCCCGACTCTGCAAAGGTGACAGGGACCTATATTTATAAAAATCCTCTGTTACATTATTAGGTGACATTTTTCCATTTTTGCCGTATAAAAACCCCTGCTCTGCATAGGTGACAGGGACCTATATTTTGAAAAATCATCTGTTAAATTCTTGGGTGACTTTTTACCATTTTTGACGTATACAAATCCATGCTCTGCATAGGTGACAGGGACCTATATTTCTAAAAAGAATCTGTTACATTCTTCAGCAGAGATGTCCTGAACTGTTCGACAGCGAACAGTTCCCTGCGAACATTGCTTGTTTGCCTTCGCTTCTGCCAGCGAACATTATGCTATGTTCGATTGGCCCTGCATTCTTACATTCAGCTTACCTTTCTATCAAAGCCAGGCATAGTGAATTCAATTTAAAGTTGCAGTGTTAGAGCAGGGAGAGTATAAACTAGTGTTCTCTGTCCACCCCAACCTTCAAACCAAGAAAAGCCCTTTCTAAAAATGATATATCATCAATGATCATTTTCTATCACATTTAACATAAACCACTCAGATCATGTCAAAAGCCAGGTATGTGCAGGCTGACTATCTATCCATAAGACAGGGCATCAGCATTCCTTACAATGACAATCATGAGTTTTAAAACATAAGTTCTCAATCCAAAAGGAGTGAAATTGCTTAGCATTGGTTGGCTATCTAGAGGGGCCTGGACCCTAGACCATTATCATTAGGGCGACAAAAATTGTAATTGTTTTTTTTATATGCCAGCCTAACTCCTCTCTCACTGCCTAAGAGAGCTGCATAAACATTTTCCAACATTTAAAACTCATTTGCATACACATGGCCAAGAAATGCTAATGAGCAATATAGCAGTATCTGCCTTGTTTGTAAAATGAAACACGATTTGCATGGCTTTCCCATAGTCCCATGTTATGCAAATGAGTTTATATGACAAAACCGAATAGAAAGATTATAAAATTAGTTTTTGGACAATTGTAAAACAAAAAAAAAAAACTATGCAGCCTTCCTAATCATTGAGTTGAGAGCTAGGTGGCATATTTAAAAAAATAAAATAAAATGTTGTCACCCTAATGATAATCATCTATGTGCACAGGTCCCCCTAGATACCTAACACTAAACAGACAATTTTCCTTTTGGAAAAAGTGGTTAAAACCCAGGCTGCCTTGCTAAGGTATGCTGATGATCTGTCTGTCTGATGGATTGTTGGTCCTGCATATGCCTGGTGCTTGGTGGCCATAGGGGAGAACAGTTCTGTGTTGTTAATTGAATGTTTTATGTAATAATTCAAATAATAATAATAAGATTTTATGATAGGTAGGTTAGGGTAAATATCTGTAAGTCTGTTTTTGTGTTTGTTTTATAAAATACTAAGTTTTTTTTTTTTCCATCAACTATTGTACCATGTTTGATTGAGTATTACACCTTAAAGGGACAACAGGCTGTTTTACCCTATAGAAATATATATATATTTTCCTGTATTAGGCTCCTTGATCTCAGAAAAACTATGCTATTATCATCAAACACTGTCTTTGCATAATGTCTATAAACGTTGTTATTCATAATTTTCCTCTGTCAGGGATTCCGCTGGCCGTGCTTGACTCATTTTCTCCTGTCTCTACCATGTGCTGTCCTGAACGTGCATGCACTATGGTGACTTATTCCTAGTGAAGAATAAACTTCCTAGGCGCATGCGCAGCACGGCAGAATGATACACTTCAATAAAACAAAACTAAGCCCGCCACCAGGAAGTGGATGGCACAGCAGGAACAGGTAGTCAGTATCCCTTTAAGATGTAATAATCAAATATATGGTACAATAGTTAATGAAGCCCTAATTTTTGTCCTTTATAAAACAGACAAAATTATTATTATTGTTGTTTGTATTTTTACATAAAACATCCAATTAACAACACAGAACAGCTCTCTCTTATGGCTGCAGAGCACCAGGTATATGCAGGGCCAACAATCCATCAGACAGACAGACAATCAGCATACCTTGGCAAGGCAGCCTGGGTTTTAACCAGTTTTTCCAAAAGGAAAACTGTCTGTTTAGTGTTAGGTATCTAGGGGGACCTGATCACATAGATGATTATCATTAGGGTGACAAAAAAAAAATTATTATTTTTTTTAATATGCCACCTAGCTCTCATCTCAATGATTAGGAAGGCTGCATAGTTTTTTTTTTTTGTTTTGCAATTGTCCAAAGACTAATTTTATAATCTTTCTATTCTGTTTTGTCATATAAACTCATTTGCATAACATGGGACTATGGGAAAGCCATGCAAATCATGTTTCAGTTTACAAACAAGGCAGATCCTTCTAAATTGCTCATTAGCATTTCTTGGCCATGTGTATGCAAATGAGTTTATATGACAATTCAAGACTTATTAAACTTATTAAGTTAACCTTAGGCAGTTAAATGTTGGAAAATTTTTATGCAGCTCTCTTAGGCAGTGAGAGCGGAGTTAGGCTGGCATATAAAATAAAAATAATTAAAATTTTTGTTGCCCTAATGATAATGGTCTAGGGACCAGGTCCCTCTAGATAGCCAACCAATGTTAACCAATTTCTCTCCTTTTGGATTGAGATCTTATGTTTGTGTGTCTAAATTGCTCAAACCTGTGTTATGGATAGATAGTCAGCCTGCACATACCTGGCTTTAGACATGGTGTAGAGTGATTTTTTTTTTATTTTACAAATAATAAAAGTATGTTAAATAACTAAATTAGCATTTAAAAGTAGGTTAGAAAATAAAATGTTAGAGTAGATTTAGATGTTATAAAATAGGTTAATTTAAACCATTTAAAAATATTAGGTGATTTATGCCATTTAAGGATTAAAATTAGCTTTTGCATTGTTTAAATATTTTTTCATGGGACTTTTGACATGGATTCCATTCTGGTGTACCACAGTCCAGATGTTAGTCAACTTAAAACAACTTTTCTATCACTATTGTAGCTAGAAAGAGTCACTGTGGGTTTTAATATTCGCCTGCCAATTGAAGTCTATTGCGGTTCGCCCTGTTCGCGAACATTTGAGTAAGTTCGGGTTCGCTGTTCGCGAACAGAAAATTTTATGTTCGTGACATCTCTATTCTTCAGTGACATTTTAAAATTTTTGATGTGTACAAACCCCTGCTCTGTATAGGTGACAGGGACGTTTATTTCTAATACTCCTCTGTTACATTCTTGGGTGACATTTTACCATTTTTGCCGTATACAAACCCCTGCTCTGCATAGGTGACAGGGACCTATATTTCTAAAAATCCTCTGTTACATTGGTGGGTGACATTAACGCATTTTTGCCGTATACAAACCCCAGCTCTGCATAGGTTACAGGGACATATATTTCTAAAAACCCTCTGTTACATTCTGGGGTGACATTTTACCAGTCGTGCTGTATACAAACCACTGCTCTGTATAGGTGACTGGGACCTATATTTCTAAAAATCATCTTTAACATTGCTGTGTGACTTTAACCCATTTTTGCCATATACAAACCCTTGCTCTTCATAGGTGAAAGGGACCTATATTTTGAAAAATCATCTGTTACATTCTTGGGTGACATTTTAAAATTTTTGACGTGTACAAAGCCCTGCTCTGTATAGGTGACAGGGACGTATATTTCTAATACTCCTCTGTTACATTCTTGAGTGACATTTTGCCATTTTTGCCGTATACAAACCCCTGCTCTGCATAGGTGACAGGGACCTAAATTTCTAAAAATCCTTTGTTACATTGGTGGGTAACATTAACCCATTTTTGCCGTATAAAAACCCCTGATCTGTATTGGTGATAGGGACCTATATTTCTAAAAATACTCTGTTACATTGGTGGGTGACATTAACCCATTTTTGACTTATACAAACCACTGCTCTGCATAGGTGATAGGGATCTATATTTTTTGAAAAATCATCTGTTACATTCTTGGGTGACATTTTAACCATTTTTGACGTATACAAACCCCTGCTTTGCATAGGTGACAGGGACATATATTTTGAAAAATCCCCTGCTACATTCTTGGGTGACATTTTTCTATTTTTTCCGTATACAAACCACTGCTCTGCATAGGTGAAAGAGACCTATATTCCTAAAAATCCTCTGTTACATGGGTGGGTGACGTTAACCCATTTTTGTCATATACAAACCCCTGCTCTTCATAGGTGACAGGGACCTATATTTTGAAAAATCATCTGTTACATTCTATTCTTGAGTGACATTTTAAAATTTTTGACGTGTACAAACCCCTGCTCTGTATAGGTGACAGAGACGTATATTTCTAATACTCCTCTGTTACATTCTTGGGTGATATTTTACCATTTTTGCCGTATACGAACCCCTGCTCTGCATAGGTGACAGGGACCTATATTTCTAAAAATCCTCTTTTACATTGGTGAGTGACATTAACGCATATTTGCCATATACAATCTCCAGCTCTGCATAGGTGACAGGGAAACATATTTCTAAAAATCCTCTGTTACATTCTTGGGTGACATTTTACCATTCGTGTTGTATACAAACCCTTGCTCTGTATAGGTGACAGGGACCTATATTTCTAAAAATTGTCTGTAACATTGCTGGGTGACTTTAACCCATTTTTGCCATTTACAAACCACTGCTCTGCATAGGTGACAGGGACCTCTATTTTGAAAAATCATCTGTTACATTCTTGGGTGACATTTTACCATTTTTGACGTATACAAACCACTGCTCTGCATAGGTGACAGGGACCTATATTTCTAAAAAGCATCTCTTACATTCTTTAGTGACATTTTACAATTTTTTCCGTCTACAAACTCTTGTTCTGCGTAGGTGAAAGAGACCTAAATTTCTAAAAATCCTCTGTTACATGTGTGGGTGATATTAATCCATTTTTGCCGTATGAAGCGCCCTGCTCTGTATAGGTGATAGGGACCTATAATTCAAACAATCCTCTGTTAAATTGGTGGGTGAAATTTACACATTTTTGCAGTATACAAATCCCTTCTCTGCATTGGTGAGAGGGACCTAAATTTCTAAAAATCATCTGTTACATTCTGCGGTGACATTTTACTATTTTTGCCTTATACAAACCACTGCTCTGCATTGGTGACAGGGACCTATATTTCTAAAAATCCTCTGTTATATTGGTGGGTGACATCAACCCATTTTTGCCTTATAAAAACCCCTGCTCTGCATAGGTGATAGGGACATATATTTCTAAAAATCCACAGTTACTGTACATTCTTGGGTGACACTTTAACCATTTTTGAAGTATACAAACCACTGCTCTGCATTGGTGAGAGGGACCTATATTTCTAAAAATCCTCTGTTATATTGGTGGGTGACATTAACCCATTTTTGCCTTATAAAAACCCCTGCTCTGCATAGGTGATAGGGACATATATTTCTAAAAATCCACTGTTACATTCTTGGGTGACATTTTAAACATTTTTGACGTATACAAACCCCTGGTTTGCAATAGTGACAGGGACCGATATTTCTAAAAAATACTCTGTTACATTGGTGGGTAACATTAACCCATATTTGACGAATAAAAACCTCTGCTCTGTATAGGTGATAGGGACCTATATTTCTAATACTCCTCTGTTACATTCTTGGGTGACATTTTACCTTTTTCGCCGTACACAAACCCCTGCTCTGCATAGGTGAAAGGAACCTATATTTCTAAAAATCCTCTGTTATATTGGTGGGTGACATTAACCCATTTTTGCCTTATAAAAGCCCCTGCTCTGCATAGGTGATAGGGACATATATTTCTAAAAATCCACTGTTACATTCTTGGGTGACATTTTAACCATTTTTGACGTATACAAACCCCTGCTCTGCATAGGTGAAAGGAACCTATATTTCTAAAAATCATCTGTTAAATTCTGTGTTGACATTTTACTATTTTTGACTTATACAAACCACTGCTCTGCATTAGTGACAGGGACCTATATTTCTAAAACTCCTCTGTTACATTGGTGGGTGACGTTAACCCATTTTTGATGTATAAAAACCCCTACTCTGTATAGGTGATAGGGACATATATGTCTAAAAATCCTCTGTTACATTCTTGGGTGACATTTTAACCATTTTTGACGTATACAAACTCCTGCACTGTATAGGTGACAGGGACCTATATTTCTAATAATCGTCTGTTACATTCTTGGGTGACATTTTACAATTTTTGATGTATAAAAAACCCTGCTTTGTATAGGTGATAGGGACGAATATTTGTAATTCTCCTCTGTTACATTCTTGGGTGACATTTTACCATTTTTGCAATTTACAAACCCCTGCTCTGCATAGGTGACAGGGACCTATATTTCTAAAAATCCTCTGTTAAATTGGTGGGTGAAATTAACCCATTTTTGCCGTTTACAAACCCCTGCTCTGCATAGGTGACAGGGATCTATATTTTGAAAAATCATCTGTAACATTCTTGGGTGACATTTTAACAATTTTTGACGCATACAAACCCCTGCTCTTTTTAGGTGACAGGGACCTATATTTCTAATAATCCTCTGTTACATTCTGGGGTGACATTTTACTATTTTGGCCGTATACAAACCACTGCTCTGCATTGGTGACAGGGACCTATATTTCTAAAAAAATCCTCTGTTACATAGGTGGGTGACATTAACCCATATTTGACGTATAAAAACTCCTGCTCTGTATAGGTGATAGGGACCTATATTTCTAATACACCTCTGTTACATTCTTGGGTGACATTTTACAATTTTTGCCATAGACAAACCTTTGCTCTGCATAGGTGACAGGGACCCATATTTCAAAAAATCCTCTGTTAAATTGGTGGGTGAAATTAACTCATTTTTGCAGTATACAAACCCCTGCTCTGCATAGGTGAAAGGGACCTATATTTCTAAATATCATCTGTTACATTCTGGGGTGACATTTTACTATTTTTTCCGTATACAAACCACTGCTCTGCATTAGTGACAGGGACCTATATTTCTAAAATTCATCTGTTACATTGGTGGGTGACATTAACCCATTTTTGCCGCATAAAAACCCCTGCTTTGTATAAGTGATAGGGACCTATATTTCTAAAAATGATCTGCTACATTCTTGGTTGACATTTTACAATTTTTGCTGTATACAAACCCTTGTTCTGCATAGATGAAAGGGAAATAAATCTCTAATAATCCTCTGTTACATTCTTGGGTGACATTAATCCATTTTTGTCATATACAAACCCCTGCTCTGCATAGCTGGCAAGGACCTATATTTCTAAAAATCCTCTGTTACATTGGTGGGTGACATTAACCCATTTTTGCCTTATACAAACCCCTGCTCTGCATAGGTGACCGGGACTTATATTTCTAAAAATCCTCTTTTACATTGGTGGGTGACATTAACCCATTTTTGCCGTATAAAAACCCCTGCTTTGTATAAGTGATAGGGACCTATATTTCTAAAAATGATCTGCTACATTCTTGGGTGACATTTTACAATTTTTGACGTATACAAACTACTGCTCTGCATTGGTGACCGGGACCTATATTTCTAAAAAATCCTCTGTTACATTGGTGGGTGACATTAACCCATATTTGACATAGAAAAACCCCTGCTCTGTAGATTTTATAGGGACCAAAATTTCTAATACTCCTCTGTTATATTCTTGGCTGACATTTTACAATTTTTGCCATATACAAACCCCTGCTCTGCATAAGTGACAGGGACCTATATTTCTAAAAATCCTCTATTAAATTGTTGGGTGAAATTAACCCATTTATTCCGTATACAAACCCCTGCTCTGCATAGGTGAAAGGGACCTAAACTTCTAAAAATCATCTGTTACATTCTGAGGTGACATTTTACTATTTTTTCCTTATACAAACCACTGCTCTGCATTAGTGACAGGGACCTGTATTTCTTAAAATCCTCTGTTACATTGGTGGGTGACATTTTACAATTTTTGACGTATACAAAACCCTGCTCTGTATAGGTGATAGGGACCTATATTTCTAATACTGCTCTGTTACATTCTTGGGGGACATTTTGCCATTTTTGCCATATACAAACCCCTGCTCTGCATAGGTGACAGGGACCTATATTTCTAATACTGCTCTGTTACATTCTTGGGGGACATTTTGTCATTTTTGCCATATACAAACCCCTGCTTTGCATATGTGACAGTGGCCTATATTTCTAAAAATCCTCTGTTAAATTGGTGGGTGAAATTAATCCATTTTTGCAGTATACAAACCCCTGCTATGCATAGGTGAAAGGGACCTATATGTCTAAAAATCCTCTGTTACATTCTGTAATGACATTTTACTATTTTTTCCGTATACAAACCACTGCTCTGCATTAGTGACAGAGACCTGTATTTCTAAAAATCCTCTGTTACATTGGTGGGTGAAATTACCCCTTTTTTGACGTATAAAAACCCCTGCTCTGTATAGGTGATAGGGCCATATATTTCTAATAATCCTCTATTACATTCTTGGGTGACATTTTACAATTTTTGACGTATACAAAACCCTGCTCTGTATAGGTGATAGGGACCTATATTTCTAATACTGCTCTGTTACATTCTTGGGTGACATTTTACCATTTTTGCCATATACAAACCCCTGCTCTGCATAGATAACAGGGACCTATATTTCTAAAAATCCTCTATTAAATTGTTGGGTGAAATTAACCCATTTTTTCCGTATACAAACCCCTGCTCTGCATAGGTGAAAGGGACCTATATTTCTAAAAATCATCTTTTACATTCTGTGGTGACATTTTACAATTTTTTCCGAAAACAAACCACTGCTCTGCATTAGTGACAGGGACCTGTATTTCTTAAAATCCTGTTACATTGGTGGGTGACATTTTACAATTTTTGACGTATACAAAACCCTGCTCTGTATAGGTGATAGGGACCTATATTTCTAATACTGCTCTGTTACATTCTTGGGGGACATTTTGCCATTTTTGCCATATACAAACCCCTGCTCTGCATAGGTGACAGGGACCTATATTTCTAATACTGCTCTGTTACATTCTTGGGGGCCATTTTGCCATTTTTGCCATATTCAAACCCCTGCTCTGCATATGTGACAGGGACCTATATTACTAAAAATCCTCTGTTACATTGGTGAGTGACATTAACCCATTTTTTGACGTATAAAAACCCCTGCTCTGTATAGGTGATAGGGCCATATATGTCTAAAAATCCTCTGTTACATTCTTGGGTGACATTTTACAATTTTTGACGTATACAAAACCGTGCTCTGTATAGGTAATAGGGACCTATATTTCTAATACTGCTCTGTTACATTCTTGGGTGACATTTTACCATTTTTGCCATATACAAACCCCTGCTCTGCATAGATAACAGGGACCTATATTTCTAAAAATCCTCTGTTAAATTGGTGGGTGAAATTAACCCATTTTTGCTGTATACAAACCCCTGCTTTGCATAGGTGAAAGGGACCTATATTTCAAAAAATCATCTGTTACATTCTGTGGTGATATTTTTTTATTTTTTCCGTATACAAACCACTACTCTGCATTATTGACAGGGACCTGTATTTCTAAAAATCCTCTGTTACATTGGTCGGTGACATTAACCCATTTTTGACGTATAAAAACCACTGCTCTGTATAGGTGACAGGGATCTATATTTCAAAAAATCCTCTGTTACATTGGTGGGTGAAGTTAACTCATTTTTTCCATATGCAAACCCATGCTCTGCATAGGTGACAGGGATCAATATTTCTAAAAATCATCTGTTACATTTTGGGGTGACATTTTATTATTTTTGCCGTATACAAACCACTGCTCTGCATTGGTGACAGGGACCTATATTTCTAAAAATCATCTGTTACATTCTTGGTGACATTTTAACTCCTTAAGGACACATGACGTATGGGTACGTCATGTGTCCAGTCCCTGAAGATGGCGCCTGCTCCTGGCCGCTGCGGGCACCATCGCTGCGGGGGTCCGGCTGATTCCTGTAGCTGACCCCCGCAGCTGATGATCGCAGTCGGCAGCGCTGCCGACCGCGATCATTTAACCCAGCAGATGCCGTGATCAATCCTGATCACGGCATCTGCACGCGCTAAAACAGAAAGTAAAACTTTCGGCAGCGCTCCGGCTCCCCCTAGTGGTGATCGGGAGAATCGGAGCACTGTAAGGGATAGCCTCAAGCCTTTCATTCAGCTTGAGGCTATCACTTACTATTTCCTATGGAGCCCTTGTTAGCAATAGGGCTTAATAGGAAAGTAGTAAAATGCTCATAAACTCCAATACAAGTGTATTGGAGTTTATGATAGAAGCAATCAGGTAACTGATTTATATAGGTCCCTATGGGATCTATATAAAAGTGTAAAAAAATAAAAAAAATAAAAAAAAAATAAAAGAAAAAAAAAAATTTTAAATCACCCCCCTTTCCCCAAAATTAAAATAAAAAAATAAAAAAAATACACATCATGGGTGTCGCAATGTGTGAAAACGCCCATAGTATAAAAATATAAAAATATATTTCCCATACGGTAAACAGAAAAACGGAAAAAAGCGCCCAAATGGCCGATTTGCCGTTTTTAGACGCATCATTTCCTCAAAAAAAATTTAATAAAAAGCGATCAAAAAGTCCTACAAACCTATAATGGTATCAACTAAAAGTTAAGATCGCCCCGCAAAAAATAAGCCTCCATACAACGCCATACACTTATTTACAAATACGTTATAGCGGTCAAAAAATGGCGACAAAAAAAAAAAATAAAATTTCCCACTTTCTTACCAATTTTTTTCCACTATTAAAACGCAAGAAAAGCTATACATATTGGGTATCGCCGGATTCGTACTGACCTGTAGAATAAAATTAAATGGTCAGTTTTATCTCAAATCAAACGTCGTAATTTAGAAACCCGTAAAACTGTGGTGAAATTGCTTTTTTTTTTGCAATTTCACCCCATTTGGAATTTTTTTACCGCTTCCCACTACACCGTATGCATTATTAAATGATGGCGTTGGAAATTACAACTTGTCCCGCAAAAAATAAGCCCTCATATGGCCATGTGAACGGAAAAATAAAAAAGTTATGGCTCTTGGAAAGCATAGAGCGCAAAACGAAAACGCAAAAATGAAAAAACCCTGTGTCCTTAAGGGGTTAACCATTTTTGACGTATAAAAACCCCTGCTCTCTATAGGTGACAGGGACCTATATTTCTAATAATCCTCTGTTACATTCTTGGGTGACATTTTACCATTTTTGCTGTCTACAAACCCCTGTTCTGCATAGGAGACAGGCACCTATATTTCTATAAATCCTCTGTTACATTGGTGGGTGAAATTTACCCATTTTTACCGTATACAAACCTCTGCTCTGCATAGGTGAAAGTGACTTATATTTCTAAAAATCATCTGCTACATTCTTGAGTGACATTTTACAATTTTTGCCGTATACAAACTCTTATTCTGCATAGTTGAAAGAGACCTAAATTTCTAAAAATCCTCTGTTACATTGGTGGGTGACATTACCCCATTTTTACCTTATAAAACCCCCTGCTCTGCATAGGTGATAGGGATCTATAATTCAAAAAATCCTCTGTTACATTGGTGGGTGACATAAACCAATTTTTGCCGTATACAAACCCCGACTCTGCATACGTGACAGGGACATATATTTTTAAAAATCCTCTGTTACATGCTTGGGTGACATTTTACCATTCTTGCTGTATACAATCCCATGCTCTGCATAGGTGACAGGGACCTATATTTTTAAAAATCCTCTGTTACATTGGTGGGTGACATTAACCCATTTTTGCCGTATAAAAACCCCTTCTCTGCATAGGTGACGGGACATATATTTCGAAAAATCATCTGTAACATTCCTGGGGGACATTTTAAAAATTTTGCAGTATACAAACCACTGCTCTGCATAGCTGACAGGGACCTACATTTGTAAATATCCTCTGTTACATTGGTGGGTGACTTTAACCCATTTTTGCTGTATAAAAACCCCTGCTTTGTATAGGTGATAGGGACCTATAGTTCGAAAAATCATCTGTAACATTCTTGGGGGACATTTAAAAAAATTTGCGATTAACAAACCCCTGCTCTGCATAGCTGACAGGAACCTACATTTGTAAAAATCCTCTGTTACATTTGTGGGTGACATTAACCCATTTTTGCCGTATAGAAACCCCTTCTCTGCATGGGTGACGGTACGTATATTTCGAAAAATAATCTGTAACATTCTTGGGGGGCATTTTAAAAATTTTGCGGTATACAATCCCCTGCTCTGCATAGCTGACAGGGACCTAAATTTCTAAAAATCCTCTGTTACATTGGTGGGTGACATTAACCCATTTTTGCCTTATAAAAACCCCTGCTCTGTATCGGTGATAGGGACCTATATTTCTAAAAATCCTCTGTTACATTAGTGGGTGACATTAACCCATTTTTGACTTATATAAACCCCTGCTCTGCATAGGTTACAGGGATCTATATTTTGAAAAATCATCTGTTACATTCTTGGGTGACATTTTAACCATTTTTGACGTATACAAACCCCTGCTCTGTATAGGTGACAGGAACCTATATTTCTAATACTCCTCTGTTACATTCTGGGGTGACATTTTACTATTTTGGCCGTATACAAACCACTGCTCTGCATTGGTGACAGGGACCTATATTTCTAAAAAATCCTCTGTTACATTGGTGGGTGACATTAACCCATATTTGACGTATAAAAACTCCTGCTCTGTATAGGTGATAGGGTCCTATATTTCTAATACTCCTCTGTTACATTCTTGGGTGACATTTGACCATTTTTGCCATATACAAACCCCTGTTCTACATAGGTGACAGGGACCTATATTTCTAAAAATCCTCTGTTAAATTGTTGGGTGAAATTAACCCATTTATGCCATATACAAACCCCTGCTCTGCATAGGTGAAAGGGACCTATATTTATAATAATCCTCTGTTACATTCTTGCGTGACATTTTACAATTTTTGACGTATACAAAACCCTGCTCTGTACAGGTGATAGGGACCTATATTTCTAAAAATCATCTGTTACATTCTTGGTGACATTTTACCATTTTTGCCATTTACAAACCCCTGCTCTGCATAGGTGACAGGGACCTATCTTTCTTAAAATCCTCTGTTAAATTGGTAGGTAAAATTAACCCATTTTTGCCGTTTACAAACCCCTGCTCTACATAGGTGAAAGGGACCTATTGTCCCTATTGTCAATTAAGAATTATTAATTATGGTCATAAAAATTATTAATCATGAATTTTCCATAACTTCTCGAAATCATGACCTGGTGAATTGTAGATAACCCAATCGATACAATTTAAATCTGAGGCCGACTATTTCCTCAGATAATAAGTTCTTTTCATGTGAGATGACATTAATGCTAAAGGTAAAGTTTTGACATTAAATAATAATACGCAGTTATTATAAAAATATGCAAATTTATTGGTTACAAGGTTCTAAACATAAATAAGTACAATGATAAATGCAAATGAATATATATGGAGTTAATATTACAAGCTTAACATAAGTAAATAAACACAAGGTTATCATCGATATAAAGCAATATAAGCTTAGCAATACATGTGGGTAGAAGCAACTTGTCACATTATAACAAAGCTATTATTTGGTTAGGATATCAAAACAAGAAGTTAAATTATATACATCACTTCTGTTCAGAGGAAACCTCATGATATCAGGATGGGAATGTCTAATCCTAGACACCAATATGGAATTGTGAATACATTCTGCCCCCCTCTAACCAACTACACCTCACATGACTTCAGGAATGGGCAAATACATCCAAGGATATAACTTAGAAGAGATAATTGTATCCTTCCGCGCCATCCTGCACTATTTTCACATGTATGACTTGGTAAGACTATTAAGACACACAACAGAAATGGGAAGAACTTGGAACAAGTCTTTTCATTGGGAATTTATCACCTAGCATGGCTAAGAATGCTACTATCAATATATTTGTATATATATATATATATATATATATATATATATATATATATATACAATCATTCAATACTTTGCTAGATTATGAGTCTTGATTCTTCTGCAGGTAGAATGAAGGCTCACAATATCCTAAGACTACATCTCAATATGGAGATGATCAATTAATTAATGTGTTTATGTATTCGCCAATCTAGATGGTATGATTTCACCCACATTATCCAATTAGTCTTAATAAAATGAAATATCATTCTTCATGTCTCTTACCAAGTCCTAGCAGGAATCGCACTTCTGCTCCTAGGAAAGCTGGGTGGTCCATCACCACATGTCTCACCATGACTTTCATATTGATAGACCCCTCTCTCTTGGACATTCTGCTGAATCCTGGAATGTTCTTTGCGTGTTGCTTGTTCTGCTTGTTGCTTTTTTTTCGAAATCCCTTTCTTCCAACAGTAAATATCCCAATCCTTATCTAACATTACCTTCCCCCTGGATTAAGATCTTCCAATCATATGCTCATATGGTAATGATTCTATGAGATCATATTTACCCATAATGCAACTATGGAGGATGGTATCATGATATCCATCTGTCTCTGGATGGCACTGTTGTGCAAGCTATTAGCACCATACTATAAAGAGTTAACTATGGCACTCTTGTATTATATACATTTGACCCTCGTCGTCGTAAATTAGAAATAAGGATTAGTTTAGACATTAAAACAACTAAAGACAGACTTCTAGGCGTCTCTCTGAATGTTTCTCACACCGTTGATCTATGGACCATAATGATATGAATGGGCCTTGTTCTCTTCAGACGGACATGTCTGGAGAATCCAGTATACTCCCAACAGATAAGACACACATCTGTGGCAATAACTTTTTAAAAATATAATGTTCTTTGTATTCATTATAAACTTTTACACAGACTGAACTCTGCATTACCTCATGTTGACCTGTTTCAGCCATACAGCAAAACTTTGTAATTTTGATTCAGTCTGTCTCTTAAAAACAATGAGCATCTATTTTGGACTATAATATGATCAGGTATCATATACACTCATGAAAATGCCCGACACTATATTTCTAAAAATCATCTGTTACATTCTGGGGTGACATTTTACTATTTTTGCCATATACAAACCACTGCTCTGCCTTGGTGACAGGGACCTATATTTCTAAAAATCCTCTGTTACATTTGTGGGTGACATTAACCCATTTTTGACGTATAAAAAACCCTGCTCTGTATAGGTGATAGGGACATATATTTCTAAAAATCCTCTGTTACATTCTTGGGTGACATTTTACCATTCTTGCTGTATACAAACCCTGCTCTGCATAGGTGACAGGGACATAAATTTCTAAAAATCCTCTGTTACATTAGTGGGTGAAATTAACCCATTTTTGCATTATACAAACCCCTGCTCTGCATAGGTACAGGGATCTATATTTTGAAAAATCATCTGTTACATTCTTGGGTGACATTTTAACCATTTTTGACGTATACAAACCCCTGCTCTTTATAGGTGACAGGGACCTATATTTCTAATAATCCTCTGTTACATTCTGGGGTGACATTTTACTATTTTGGCTGTATACAAACCATTGCTCTGCATTGGTGACAGGGATCTATATTTTGCAAAATCATCTGTTACATAGGTGGGTGACATTAACCCATTTTTGACAGATGAAAACCCCTGCTCTGTATAGGTGATAGGGACATATATTTCTAATACACCTCTGTTACATTCTTGGGTGACATTTTACCATTTTTGACATATACAAACCCCTGCTCTGCATAGAACACGGACCTATATTTCTAAAAATCCTCTGCTAAATTGGTGGGTGAAATTAACCCATTTTTGTAGTATACAAACCCCTGCTCTGCACAGGTGAAAGGGACCTATATTTCTAAAAATACATAGGTGGGTGACATTAACCCATTTTTGACAGATGAAAACCCCTGCTCTGTATAGGTGTAAGGGACATATATTTCTAATACACCTCTGTTACATTCTGGGGTGACATTTTACTATTTTGGCCGTATACAAACCACTGCTCTGCATTGGTGACAGGGGACTATATTTCTAAAAAATCCTCTGTTACATAGTTGGGTGACGTTAACCCATTTTTGACATATAAAAACCCCTGCTCTGTATAGGTGACAGGGACCTATATTTCTACAAATCGTCTGTTACATTCTTTGCTGACATTTTACAATTTTTTACGTATACAAACCAATGCTCTGCATAGGTGAAAGGGACCTATATTTCTGAAAATCCTCTGTTACATTCTTGGGTGACATTTTTCCATTTTTGCCATGTAAAAACCCCTGCTCTGCATAGGTGATAGGCACCTAAAAATCCTCTGTTACATTGGTGGGTGACTTTAACCCATTTTTGACGTATAAAAACCCCTACTCTGTATAGGTGATAAGGACATATATGTCTAAAAATCCTCCGTTACATTCTTGGGTGACATTTTACAATTTTTGACGTATACAAAACCCTGCTCTGTATAGATGATAGGGACCTATATTTCAAATACTCCTCTGTTACATTCTTGGGTGACGTTTTACCATTTTTGCCATTTACAAACCCCTGCTCTGCATAGGTGACAGGGACCTATATTTCTAAAAATCCTCTGTTTAATTGGTGGGTGAAATTAACCAATTTTTGCAGTTTACAAACCCCTGCTCTGCATAGGTGAAAGGGACCTAAATTTCTAAAAATCATCTGTTTCATTCTGGGGCGACATTTTCCTATTTTTGCCGTATACAAACCAATGCTCTGCATTGGTGACAGGGACCTATATTTCTAAAAATAATCTGTTAAATTGGTGGGTGACTTTAACACATTTTTTGACGTATAAAAACCTTTGCTCTGTATAGGTGATAGGGACATGAATTTCTAAAAATCCTCTGTTACATTCTTGGGTGACATTTTACTATTCTTACTGTTTACAAACCCTGCTCTGCATAGGTGATAGTGACCTATATTTCTAAAAATCTACTGTTACATTGGTGAATGACATTAACCCATCTTTGCCGTATACAAACCCCTGCTTTGCATAGGTGACAGGGATCTATATTTTGAAAAATCATCTGATACATTCTTGTGTGACATTTTACAATTTTTGCCGTATACAAACCCTTGTTCAGCATAGGTGAAAGGGACATAAATTTCTAATAATCCTCTGTGACGTTCTTTGGTGACATTAATCCATTTTTGACGAATACAAACCCCTGCTCTGCATAGGTGACAGGGACTTATATTTCTAAAAATCCTCTTTTATATTGGTGGGTGACATTAACCCATTTTTGCCGTATAAAAACCCCTGCTTTGTAAAGGTGATAAGCACCTATATTTCTAAAAATGATCTGCTACATTCTTGGGTGACATTTTACAATTTTTGCCGTATACATACCCTTGTTCTGCATAGGTGAAAGGGACATAAATTTCTAATAATCCTCTGTTACATTCTTGGGTGACATTAATCCATTTATGTTCATACAAACTCCTGCTCTGCGTAGCTGATAGGGACCTAAATTTCCAAAAATCCTCTGTTACATTGGTGGGTGACATTAACCCATTTTTGACGTATAAAAACCCCTGCTCTGCATAGGTGACAGGGACCTATATTTCAAAAAATCCTCTGTAACATTGGTGGGTGACATTAATTCATTTTTGCCATATACAAACCCCTGCTCTGCATATGTGACAGGGAGCTATAATTTGAAAAATCATCTGTTACATACTTGGGTGACATTTTACAATTTTTGACGTATACAAAACCCTGCTCTGTATAGGTGATAGGGACCTATATTCCTCATACTCCTCTGTTACATTCTTGGGTAACATTTTACCATTTTTGCCACATTTCTGCATAGATGAAAGGGTCCTATATTTCTAAAAATTCTCTGTTAAAAATGGTGGGTGAATTTAACCCATTTTTGCCGTATACAAACCCCTGCTCTGCATAGGTGAAAGGGATCTATATTTCTAATAATCATCTGTTACATTCTGGGGTTACATTTTACTATTTTTGCCGTATACAAACGACTGCTCTGCATTGGTGACAGGGACCTATATTTCTAAAAATCATCTGTTACATTGGTGGGTGACATTTTACCAATCTTGCCATATAGAAACCACTGCTGTGCATAGGTGACAGGGACCTATATTTCTAAAAATCCTCTGTTACATTGGTGGGTGACATTAACCCATTTTTGACTTATAACAACCCTTGCTCTGCATAGGTGACAGGGATTTATTTTTGGAAAAATCAACTGTTACATTCTTGGGTGACATTTTACCATTTTTGCCGTTTTCAAACCCCTGCTCTGCATAGGTTACAAGGACCTATATTTCAAAAAATCCTCTGTTGCATTGGTGGGTTAAAATTAACCAATTCTTGCCGTATACAAACCCCTGCTCTGCATAGGTGAAAGGGACCTATATTTCTAAAAATCATCTGCTACATTCTTGGATGACATTTTACAATTATTGTCGTATACAAACCCATGTTCTGTATAAGTGAAAGGGACCTAAATTTCTAAAAATCGTCTGATACATTCTTGGGTGACATTTTACAATTTTTGCTGTATACAGACACATGCTCTGCATAGGTGAAAGGGACCTAAATTACTAAAAATCCTCTGTTACTTTATAGGGTGACATTTTACCATTCTTGCCGTATAGAAACCACTGCTCTGCCTCGGTGACAGGGACCTATATTTCTAAAAATCCTCTGTTACATTGGTGGGTGACATTAACCCATTTTTTACTTATAAGAACCCCTGCTCTGCATAGGTGACAGGGACCTATATTTCAAAAAATCATCTGTTACATTCTTGTGTGACTTTTTACAATTTTTGACGTATACAAAACCCTGCTCTGTATAGGTGATAGGGACCTATATTCCTAATACTCCTCTGTTACATTCTTGGGTAACATTTTACCATTTTTGCCATATACAAACCTCTGCTCTGCATAGGTGACAGGGTCCTATATTTCTAAAAATCCTCTGTTAAAATGGTGGGTGAATTTAACCTATTTTTACTGTATACAAACCCCTGCTCTGCATAGGTGAAAGGGATCTATATTTCTAATAATCATCTGTTACATTCTGGGGTGACATTTTACTATTTTTGCCGTATACAAACGACTGCTCTGCATTGGTGACAGGGACCTATATTTCTAAAAATCATCTGTTACATTGGTGGCTGACATTTTACCATTCTTGCCATATTGAAACCCCTGCTCTGCATAGGTGACAGGGACCTATATTTCTAAAAATCCTCTTTTACATTGGTGGGTGACATTAACCCATTTTGACTTATACCAATCCCTGATCCTCATAGGTGACAGGGATTTATGTTTGGAAAAATCAACTGTTACATTCTTGGGTGACATTTTACCATTTTTGACGTATACAAACCCCTGCTCTGCATAGGTTATCAGGACCTATATTTCAAAAAATCCTTTGTTGCATTGGTGGGTTAAAATTAACCAATTCTTGCCGTATACAAACCCCTGCTCTGCATAGGTGAAAGGGACCTATATTTCTAAAAATCATCTGCTACATTCTTGGGTGACATTTTACAATTATTGTCGTATAAAAACCCTTGTTCTGCATAGGTGAAAGGGACCTAAATTTCTAAAAATCATCTGATACATTCTTGGGTGACATTTTACACTGTTTGCAGTATACAAACACCTGCTCTGCATAGGTGAAAGGGAACTAAATTACTAAAAATCCTCTGTTACTTTATAGGGTGATATTTTACCATTCTTGCCGTATAGAAACCGCTGCTCTGCATAGGTGACTGGGACCTATATTTCTAAAAATCCTCTGTTACATTGGTGCGTAACATTAACCCATTTTTGCCGTATACAAACCCCTGTTCTGCATAGGTGACAGCTACATATATTTCTAAAAATCCTCTGTTACATTCTTGGGTGACGTTTTACCATTCTTGCTGTATACAAACCCCTGCTCTGCATAGTTGACAGGGACCTATATTTCTAAAAATCCTCTTTTGCATTGGTGGGTAAAATTAACCCCTTTTTGCCGTATACACACCCATGCTCTGCATAGGTGAAAGGGACCTATATTTCCAAAAATCATCTTCTACATTCTTGGGTGACATTTTACAATTATTGCCGTATACAAACCCTTGTTCTGCACAGGTGAAAGGGACCTAAATTTCTAAAAATCCTCTGTTACATTGCTGGGTGACATTAACCCATTTTTGCGGTATAAAAACCCCGGCTCTGCATAGGTGATAGGGACGTATATTTCTAAAAATCCTGTGTTACATTAAAGTGTGACATTTACCATTTTTGCCGTATACATACTCTTGTTCTGCATAGGTGAGAGGGACCTAAATTTCTAAAAATACTCTGATACATTGGTGGGTTACATTAACCCATTTTTGCAGTATAAAAACCCCTGCTCTGCATAGGTGATAGGGACCTATATTTCTAAAGATCCTCTGTTACATTGGTGGGTGAAATTAACCCGTTTTTGCCGTATACAAACCCCTGATCTGCATAGGTGACAGGGTTTTATATTTTGAAAAATCAACTGTTACATTCTTGGGTGACATTTTACCATTTTTGCCGTATACAAACCCCTGCTCTGCATAGGTGAAAGGGTCCTAAATATCTAAAAATCCTCTGTGACATTATTGGGTGACATTTTACCATTCTTGCCGTATAGAAACCGTTGCTCTGCATAGGTGACTGGGACCTATATTTCTAAAAATTCTCTGTTACATTGGTGGGTGACATTAACCCATTTTTGCCTTATACAAACCCCTGCTCTGCATAGGTGACAGAGTTTTATATTTGGAAAAATCAACTGTTACATTCTTGGTGACATTTTACCATTTTTGCCGTATACAAACCCCTGCTCTGCATAGGTGACAGGGACCTATATTTCTAAAAATCCTCTGTTGCATTGGTGGGTAAAATTAACCCCTTTTTGCCATATACAAATCCCTGCTCTGCATAAGTGAAAGGGACCTATATTTCTAAAAATCATCTTCTACATTCTTGGGTGACATTTTACAATTATTGCCGTATACAAACCCTTGTTCTGCACAGATGAAATGGACCTAAATTTCTACAAATCCTCTGTTACATTGGTGCGTAACATTAACCCATTTTTGCCGTATACAAACCCCTGCTCTGCATAGGTGACAGGGACCTATATTTCTAAAAATCCTCTGTTGCATTGGTGGGTAAAATTAACCCCTTTTTGCCGTATACAAATCCCTGCTCTGCATAGGTGAAAGGGACCTATATTTCTAAAAATCATCTTCTACATTCTTGGTTGACATTTTACAATTATTGTCGTATACAAACCCTTGTTCTGCACAGATGAAAGGGACCTAAATTTCTACAAATCCTCTATTACATTGGTGCGTAACATTAACCCATTTTTGCCGTATACAAACCCCTGTTCTGCATAGGTGACAGCTACATATATTTCTAAAAATCCTCTGTTACATTCTTGGGTGACGTTTTACCATTCTTGCTGTATACAAACCCCTGCTCTGCATAGGTGACAGGGACATATATTTCTAAAAATCGTCTGTTACATTCTTGGGTGACATTTTATGATTTTTGCCGTATACAAACCACTTTTTTCCATAGGTGACAGCAGGGCCGGACTGGCCTACCGGGATACCGGGAAAATTCCCGGTAGGCCGGTAGCCCTGACTGCCGCACGGCGAGACTGGCTCCATGACAGGCAGAGCAGAGGTGTAGGCGTGCTGCGTGTAGCTGACTGCAGGGCCGGCCGACCTGTGAGGAGGCTTAGTTATTCCCCTGCGGCCCGGAACTAGTTATCAGTGCTGACCGTCGGCCGCCGCTGCCGCCTGCCGCGCGCTGTAAATTAATACAATACTACCTCTGGTTGGCTGCTGCAGGCGGGCGGCAGCTTAGTAGTATTAATTCATAGGGGGCGGAGTCCCAGACCGGACCCAGCGGAGGCAGAGAGGTCAGGTGCGTGGTGCGTGCTGTGCGGCGCATGATGTCACGTGACCTGCGCGCTGATAGCTGCTGACTGAGGTGAGGCCCTGTCCGGCCATCTGGCCCCTGGTAACTAGGCGGCCCTGGCCTAGAAACTTACTTAGTTTGAACCAGACATCACATAATCAAGTTCAAGAACTTGAACTTGTCTTCAAGTGAGTTCCATCTTAGTATGGCACTGCAGTAACCAGAGGGCTGAAGGCAAAAGGTGGAGCTGTACCAAAGCCTCTGCAGCATCAGGAAGAGTAGGAGCCTCTGTAGTTGGCCTTTTGGTGGGCATTTCTGTGGCAAGCAGTCTGTCTGGGGTGGAAACAATGTAGAGGGGCATCTGTAGTTGGCACACTTGGGGGATCTCTGTGCCAGGCAATTCTTGGGGCTTTTTAGAATCAGGCTCTTGGAGCATCTATAGCTGCCAGCCTGCCACTGTTAGAGCACCGCTGTGGTAAGCAGTCTATGGGGGCATCTCAGGCGGAGACATTGTAGGAGCAACTGTAGCTGCCAGTTTCAGACACTGGTGGTATCTGTAGCTGCCAGTCTTAGGGCATTTATGTGGCAGTCACTTCTTGTGGCATCATCTGTAGCTGGCACTCTTAGGGCATCTCTGTGACAGGTCCTCCTGGGGGCATCTTAGGATCAGAAACTTGGAGCATCTGTAGCTGCCAGTCGTAGGGAATCCCTATGCCAGTCCCTCCTTGTGGCATCTTAGGATCAGACACTGGCTGTATCTGTAGCTGCCAACCTGGCGGTGCCCAGTTGCTCCAGTGTGACCAGTCCGGGAGCAGGGACCAGTAGTGTATGATAAGTGTATAAACAATAAGTATGTTGTACAAAACTTTTTTTTTTTTAATATGCGTATGTTCCCCCCCCCCCCCCCGTCCCACAGTGCTACCCTTTACTGCTCAGTTATATTAGGGTAACTTATACAGGAGGTATATAACTAGGGAGGGGTATACCATCAGGGTACATATAACTGAGGAGGGCTAGGCTACTATCAGACATTATACTGGGGTAATATAACTTATGTATTACCCCTCACCCCTGTATTATGTCTCTGATAGCCCTCCTCAGTTATATTAACCCTGTGTAATGTACCCTGATACCCCTCAGTTATATAATACAACTGAGGGGTATCAGGGTAAGTTATACAGGGTGGGGTAATATAACTAGGGCCCCTTTCACACGGGCATGATTTCTGCGCGGGTGCAATGTGTGAGGTGAATGCATTGCACCCGCACTGAATCCGGACCCATTCATTTCTATGGGGCTGTGCACATGAGCGGTGATTTTCACACATCACTTCTGCGTTGCGTGAAAATCGCAGCATGCTCTATATTTAGCGTTTTTCACGTAACGCAGGCCCCATAGAAGTGAATGGGGCTGCGGGAAAATTGCAAGCATCCGCAAGGAAGTGCGGATGCAGTGCGATTTTCCCGCATGGTTGCTAAGCGACGGGACCCGATCTTTATTATTTTCCCTTATAACATGGTTATAAGGGAAAATAATAGCATTCTTAATAAAGAATGCTTTGTAGAATGAGGATTAAGGGGTTAAAAATAAAAAAATTAACTTACCTTAGCCACTTGATCGCGTAGTTGGTGATCACTAGAGTTGAGCGAACTTCTATTTTTAGTTCGGCGTCCAAAATTCGGGTTCGGGTTATCGTAGCATCCCGTTATGGTTTCCGCTACCATCATGTGATCAGTGCAGGGGGTGTGGCTCAGCACTGGATTGGATAAGAGGTGATCCAGTACTGAGCCATGCCCCCTGCACTGATCACATGACGGTGACGTCACCCCAGGTCCTTAGGGTTGTCCAAGGTTCGGGTTCATTGAAGCATCCCCTTATGGATTCCAAATGCCGTTATGGTCCGCGGTAGCGGAATCCATAACGGGATACTACGATAACCCGAACCCGAACTTTGGACGCCGAACTAAAAATAGAAGTTCGCTCAACTCTAGTGATCTCTCTTCTCTCTTCAAGCATTAGCTGCAGTCTAAAGGACCTGTGATGACGTCACATCACATGGTCCATCACAGGTCCTTTAGACTACAGCTAATGCTTGAAGAGAGAAGAGAGATCGCCAACTACGCGATCAAGTGGCTAAGGTAAGTTAAGTTTTTTATTTTTAACCCCTTAATCCTCATTCTACAAAGCATTCTTTATTGAGAATGCTATTATTGTCCCTTATAACCATCTTATAAGCGAAAATAATAAATTCTCCAGAATACTCAACCCGAAACCCGACTTCAGTGATGAAGTCCGGGTTCGGGTGTGGGTACCAAACATGACGATTTTTCCCATGAGCGTGCAAAACGCATTAAAACGCTTTGCACTCGCGCAGGAAAATCGCGCATTTTCCCGCAACTCACCCGCCTCTTATCCGGGCGTCAAATATGATGGCTGTGTGAAAGAGGCCTAAGGGGTATTAGGCGGGTACATTATTATACAGGGGTAATATAACTGAGGATGGCTATCAGGGGACATATAAGGTAATATAACTTATATTACCCCTGTATAATAATGTATCCGTCTGATACCCCTTAGTTATAATACCCCCTGTATAATGTCCCCTGATAGCCCTCCTTAGTTATATGTCATCCACAGATCCTCCAAAACAGTGTCATCCACAGAGCCTGCCCTGCTCACTGAGGAGAGACTGTCTGGGCATGCTGAAAGTTGTAGTTTTGCAATGGCTGGAGGCATACTGGTTGGGAAAAGCTGGTCTACTGTGATAATATAAACAATGGGGTTTATACAAAAGAGCTATTGTAGTGCAAAGTTCATATTCGTGTTTACACACGTGCTTTATAAACAAGTAAATAATTACGCAGTGCTGTGGGGCTGGTATGCAACTTTTCCCAGGGCTGGTTTTGATCCCCAGTCCGGCCCTGGGTGACAGGGACCTATATTTCTAAAAATCCTTTCTTACATTGGTGGGTGACATTAACCCATTTTTGCTGTCTAAAAACCCCTGCTTTTTATAGGTCAAAGGAACCTATATTTTAAAAATCCTCTGTTACATTGATGGGTGACTTTAACCCATTTTTGCCATATACGAACCCCTGCTCTGCATAGGTGACAGGGACCAATATTTCTAAATGTCCTTTTTTACATTGGTGGGTGACATTAAGCCATTTTTGTTGTATAAAAACTCCTGCTCTGTATAGGTCATAGGGACCTATCTTTGTAAAAATCATCTGTTACATTCTTGGGGAACATTTTAAAAATTTTGCTGTATACAAACGCCTGCTGTGCAGAGGTGGCAGGGACCTACATTTTTAAAAATCCCCTGTTACAGTCTTGTGTGACATTTTACTATTTTTGCAGTATACAAACCACTGCTCTGCATAGGTGACAGGGACCGATATTTCTAAAAATCGTCTGTTACATTGTTGGGTGACTTTAACCCATTTTTGTCGTATACAAACCCCTGCTCTGCTTAGGTGACAGGGATCTATATTTCTAAAAATCCTTTTTTACATTGGTGGGTGACATTAACCCATTTTTGCTGTATAAATACCCCTGCTTTGTATAGGTGATCGTGACCTATATTTGTAAAAATCAACTGTTACATTCTTGGGGGACAATTTACAATGTTTGCGATATACAAACCCCTGCTCTGCATAGGTGACAGGGACCTATGTTTCTAAAAATCCCCTGTTACATTCTTGGGTGACATTTTACTATTTTTTCTATATACAAACCACTGCTCTGCATAGGTGACAGGGACCTATATTTCTAAAAATCCTCTGTTACATTGGTGGGTGATATTAACCCATTTTTGCCATAAACAAACCCCTGCTCTGCATAGGTGACAGAGACATATATTTCTAAAAATCGTCTGTTAAATTATTGGGAGACATTTTAACAAATTTGCCGTACAGAAACCCCTGCTCTACATAGGTGATAGGGACCTATATTTCTAAAAATCCTCTGTTACTTTCTTGGGTGACATTAACCCATTTTTGCCTTATACAAACCCCTGCTCTGCATAGGTGACAGGCATCTATATTTGAAAAAAGTCAACTGTTACTTTCTTGGGTGACATTTTACCATTTTTGCCATATACAAACCCCTGCTCTGCATTAGTGACAGGGACCTATATTTCTAAAAATCCTCTGTTGCATTGGTAGATAAAATTAACCCATTCTTGCCGTATACAAACCCCTGCTTTGCATAGGTGAAAAGGACCTATATTTCTAAAAATCATCTGTCACATTCTTGGGTGACATTTTACTATTTTTGCCATATACAAACCACTGCTCTGCATAGGTGACAGGGACCTATATTTCTAAAATACCTCTGGTACACTGGTAGGTGACATTAACCAATTTTTGCCGCATACAATGCTCTGGTCTGTATAGGTGATAGGGACCTATATTTCTAAAAATACTCTGTTACATTGGTGGGTGACGTTAACCCATTTTTTCCGTATATAAACCCCTGCTCCACATAGGTGACAGGGACCTATATTTCTAAAAAGCATCTGTTACATTCTTAGGTGACAGTTTACATTTTTTGCCGTATACAAACCCTTGTTCTGCATAGGTGAAAGGGACCTAAATTTCTGAAAATCCTCTGTTACATTGGTGGGTGACGATAACCCATTTTTGCCGTATACAAACCCCTGCTCTGCATAGGTGACAGGGACCTATATTTCTAAAAAGCATCTGTTACATTCTTGGGTGACATTTTACTGTATAGGTGATAGTGACCTATATTTGTAAAATATATATATATCAACTGTTACATTCTTGGGTGACATTTTACAATGTTTGCGATATACAAACCACTGCTCTGCATAGGTGACAGGGACCTACATATCTAAAATTCCTCTGTTACATTGGTGGGTGACATTAACCCATTTTTGCCTTATAAAATACCCTGCTCGGCATAGGTGACGGGACCTAAATTTCTAAAAATCCTCTGTTACATTGGTGAGAGACATTAACCTATTTTTGCCGTATAAAAACCCCTGCTCTGTATAGGTGATAGAGACCAATATTTCAAAAAATCCTCTGTTACATTGGTGCATGACATTAACCCATTTTTGCCGTAAACAATCCCCTGCTCTGCATAGTTGACAGGGACATATATTTCAAAAAATCCTCTGTTACATTCTTGGGTGACATTTTACCAATCTTGCTGTATACAAACCCCTGCTCTGCATAGGTGACAGGGACCTATATTTCTAAAAATAGTCTTTTACATTGGAGGGTGACTTTAACCCATTTTTGCCGTATACAGACCCCTTCTCTGCATAGGTGACAGGGACCTATATTTCTAAAAATCCTCTGTTACATTCTTGGGTGACATTTTGCCATTTTTGCCATATACAAACCCCTGCTCTGCATAGGTGATAGGGACCTATATTTCTAAAAATCCTCTGTTACATTCTTGGGTGACATTTACGATTTTTGCCGTATACAAACCACTGCTCTGCATAGGTGACAGGGACCTATATTTCTAAAAATCCTCTCTTACATTGGTGGGTGACATTAACCCATTTTTGCCGTATAAAAACCCCTGCTCTGCATAGGTGACAGGGACCTATATTTCTAAAAATCCTCTGTTACATTCTTGGGTGACATTTTGCCATTTTTGCCATATACAAACCCCTGCTCTGCATAGGTGATAGGGACCTATATTTCTAAAAATCCTCTGTTACATTCTTGGGTGACATTTACGATTTTTGCCGTATACAAACCACTGCTCTGCATAGGTGACAGGGACCTATATTTCTAAAAATCCTCTCTTACATTGGTGGGTGACATTAACCCATTTTTGCCGTATAAAAACCAATGCTCTGTAAAGGTCATAGGGACCTATATTTCTAAAAATCATCTGATACATTCTTGGGTGACATTTTACCATTCTTGCTGTATACAAACCACTGCTCTGCATAGGTGACAGGGACCTATATTTCTAAAAATCATCTGTTACTTTGGTGGGTGAAATGAACCCATTTTTGCCGTATAAAAACCCCTGCTGTACATAGGTGATAGGGACCTATATTTCTAAAAATCCTCTGTTACATTCTTGGGTGACATTTTACCATTTTTGCCGTATGCAAACCCCTGTTCTGCATAGTTGACTGGGACCTATATTTCTAAAAATCCCCTGTTACATTCTTGGGTGACATTTTACTATTTTTGCCGTATACAAACCACTGTTCTGCATAGGTGACAGGGACCTATATTTCTAAAAATCATCTGTTACATTAGTGGGTGAAAGTAACCCATTTTTGCCATATACAAACCCCTGCTTTGCATAGGTGACAGGGACCTATATTTTGAAAAATCATTTGTTACATTCTTGGGTGACATTTAACAATTTTTGACGTATACAAAACCCTGCTCTGTATAGGTGATAGGGACCTATATTTCTAAAAATCCTCTGTTACATTCTTGGGTGATTTTTTCAATTTTTGCCGTATACAAACCCCTGCTTTGCATATGTGATAGGGACCTATATTTCTAAAAATCATCTATAACATTCTTGGGTGACATTTTACGATTTTTGCCGTATAAAAACCACTGCTCTGCATAGGTGACAGGGACCTCTATTTCTAAAAATCATCTCTTACATTGGTGGGTGACATTAACCCATTTTTGCCATATACAAACCACTGCACTGCATAGGTGACAGGGACCTATATTTCTAAAATTCCTCTGTTACATTGGTGGGTGACATTAAACCATTTTTGTCATATAAAACACTGCTGCTCTGTATAGTTGATAGGGACCTATATTTGTAAAAATCATCTGTTACATTCTTGTGGAACATTTTAAAATTTTTGCGGTATACAAACCCCTGCTCTGCATAGGTGACAGGGACCTACATTTCTAAAAATCCCCTTTTAGATTCTTGTATGACATTTTACTTTTTTTCCAGTTTACAAACCACTGCTCTGCATAGGTGACAGGGACTTATATTTATAAAAATTCCTCTGTTACATTGGTGGGTGAAATTAACCCATTTTTGAAGTATACAAACCCTGTCTCTGCATAGGTGAAAGGGACCTATATTTCTAAAAATTATCTGCTACATTCTTGGGTAACATTTTACAATTTTTGCCATATACAAACCCTTGTTCTGCATAGGTGAAAGGGACATAAATTTCTAATAATCCTCTGTTACATTCTTGGGTGATATTTATCTATTTTTGTAGTATACAAACCCCTGCTCTGCATAGGTGACAGGGACCTATATTTCTAAAAATACTCTGTTACTTTGGTGGGTGACGTTAACCCATTTTTGCCATAAACAAACCCCTGCTCTTCATAGGTGACAGGGACCTATATTTCTAAAAATCATCTTTTACATTCTTGGGTGACATTTTTCTATATTTGCCATATACAAACCCCTGCTCTGCATAGGTGAAAGAGACCTATATTTCTAAAAATCATCTTTTACATTCTTGGGTGCCATTTTACTATTTTTGCCATATACAAACCACTGCACTGCATAGGTGACAGGGACCTATATTTCTAAAATTCCTCTGTTACATTGGTAGGGGACATTAACCAATTTTTGCCGCATACAAACCCCTGCTCTGTATAGGTGATAGGGACCTATATTTCTAAAAAAAACCTCTGTTACATTGGTCGGTACCGTTAGCCCATTTTTGCAAAATGCAAATCTGCAAAAAATACCGATGATGTCCGTGTAACATTCATGTTTTTTTTGGGGGAAACCATTGTAACAATGCCTATTCTTGTCCACAAAACAGTGCGGGACTATGGAACAGTCATCAGACATACGGATGCAGATATCACAAGGTGTGCAGTCCGCATTCTTTTCAGACCTATTTAAATGAATGGGTCAGCATACTATCCACAAAATAAAAGGATTGGACACGGAAACAAAATGTATTCGTGTGCATGAGCCCTAATTGCTAATTTAGTGGATATTTTTGCTTTTTTTTTAAACATTTTTTAAAATTTTATGTGCATTATATATTATGTTTGCAATTTTCAAATAGAGCATCATAAGTGTTAAAATGGTGTAATTGGACAGATGAAGCAGTGTTTTATACCAACAGCTGATGGCGCAGGCTCAATTTTTGAGCCTTTGCCATCACAATGCTGTACATATATATATAGCAGAGCAGGAAGGAAAAATAAATAAATAAAAATATATATATATCCAGCCCATTTTTAAAATAGGGTATTTCTAATAGGGCAATGAGAGGCAGAACTTGAAGCATACATGGGTGGGGTGGGTTGTATATCTATGGGGGTGCTGGGTCTATGAGGGAAGTGTTGTATGTCCATGGCAGAGATGCTGTGTGTCTTGCACTTATAGTAAGCTATTACTACTAGTGCAAGCCACAAAGACCTCCCCATATTACTCCCTCAACATTGCAGGGCAGTCACCCACACAGATGCCGACTGCTGCACTTTCGTCTGCTGGTTGAATCTGTCCATGCTCTCCGGTCTTTCCTGCAGGGTCACTAGGATTTAGGACCTCAGCCACTGGCTGCACGGAAGATGGATGGGCTCAGTGCTCTCATTCCAAAGGCGCTGGACTGTAACACCTCACGCCGGCAGAGCACAGAGCAGAGGTCAGGTGTCAGCTAACCAATAAGCAGCACAGGCGGCACAGCATCTCCCTGATTATTGGCCAGCTGTACTTGACTTGTTCTGACAGACAGGGGCCAATGCCATTCATCAGCAGAGGCAAGGAGGAGGGGAGGAATGAGGAGGAGGACACAGGACTGGGGCCGGTATTTATCTCTCTGCTGTTACTGGTATGCAGCGTGTATTCAGGTCGGTAAGGGGGGGAGCCATGCAGCCTTGCCGGGCCCCCTAACCTCATGGGCCCCATAGCCAGTGCGTGGTCTGCCTATATTGACAGTACGCCACTGTCTGTGGCCTAGTGTACTCCTGAAAAATCTTTATTTTCCTGTGTTCAGTACATTGCAGCAAACCAATACAGTGTGTACTGTAAAAATAACAATATCTCTTGGCTAGTGTAGTGCCGAAAATCTGTATTTTTCTGTGTCCAGTACTGTCCTGCATCAGAAAACAGTGTCTTTACTGGACAGTAAAACAATCTGTGCCACGTCTACAGACAAAACCATTAATATGAAAAAGGCGAGCACAAAGGGAGGGGGGAGTGGGCGTGATGCTGATAGTGCAAGCAGAGGCTGTGGCCCTGGGTGTGATGCTGATGGTGCAAGCAAAGGCCGTGGCCCTGGGCGCAATAAAACTGTGCCTGCTGCCAGTGCACCAGAAAAAACAAAAAAAATCCATCTTATCCAGCTTCATGTACAACTTAGCTGGGCGGCGCAGGACAACATTGTCCAAGTCGGACCAGTGTGAACAAGTGGTCGGTTGGATTGCATAATATAATTTATCCAGTCGGTTAAGCACAACCCTCTCTTCCACGAAGTCCAGTCTCTGAATGTGGCGAAACCAACCTCGCCACAGTGAACTGGAGAAGTCTAGTTGCCTGCCTCTTGCCTTCTATGGCCCTGGGATGTATTGCCCGTTAAGAACTGATTTGGACTTATGGACTTTTATTGTACAGTGCTGGCCCTTTTAAAAACAGTATACGGACACATGGAAACTTTTTGGACAGGTAAAGCCATGCTGCCAAGGGATAATAAAGGGACCTCACCTAACCTTTTAACCCCCAGACGGATTCATGTGATTTTTACATATGTTGCTCCCCAAGTTATGCTGATCACAGAAATATAAGTTGTATCCGTATGTGATGTAAGATCAGGGAGTTATTAAAATGTATAAAAAAGTGTAACTTTTCAGCTTGGAGATAATTGAGTAGATCCTGTAATTGACTCAATTATCTCCTAAGCAGAGGTGAGGAATATGCTGAGTGTGTCTGTATTGTGCCATTGTATCTGATTGGCTGCTGTACTTGCATTGTATGTGCTGTAATGTGTTTATTGGTTGTTCAGCAAAACCCTGTGGGCTGTAATGTGTTTGGGAATTGGGAATAAAAGAGGCTGTATGGGCCAGTAAAGGAGAGTTCCTGCTTGACCCTCAAAACGAAGTGTCGTCTCGTTCTTGGGGGGAATTGGCGTGCATGCTGTTGCAGTGCGACTGCCAGGAGTGTAAACTGTTCCTAGGGTTTTTCCTGTTCGGCTGCTTCCAGGGTTCGTGTGTCTCTTGTTCGGAAGTTGGTGATTGCAGTAACTGCCGGTGTGTCTGGAAAGGGAATATCACCTAAACGGAGTTGTGTGCGTAACGGTCTGTTACACTGAAGCCAAGAGTCTGGTCAACCGAATCCTCACTCTGATCCTCCTTCCTCCCACCATGTCGCGTCTGGGCAAAGAAGTGATCCCACACTCGATATTCACATGACCTCTTTTCATAGCCAGTACTTGGTTTGGCTCTCTTGCCAAGCACGCTTGAAGAGGTAAATGAGATATTGTGCCCTGATTCCCAACCTCTTGAGCCTTCACAGTCTCAAAAAGATGACAGTGGTGAACCGCAATCATTCGCTCATGAGGTGGATGATGATGCGACACAGTTGCCAATCACTGAGGTAGGGGTTAGGTCAAGTTAGGAGGATGAGCAGAGTGGGGAAGTGGAAGAGGAGGTGGTGGACGATGAGGTCACTGACCCAACATGGTTAGGTGAAAAGCCGAGCGATGACAGCAGTACAGAAGGGGAGGGATCCGTAACACTGCAACAGAATGGAAGAGGCAGTGGGGTGGCAAAAGGGAGACATTGGCCCACACTAACAGGCCCGCAACCGTTACACCGAGCACCCCCATGCGTAAATCTACCATGCCAAGGGTTAGGTGTATGCGGTTCTTTGAGGAAAGCACAGATGAAAAAAGAGTGGTAGTTTGCAACCTTTGCCATACCAAAATGAGCCGAGGCGTGAACACTAGCAACCTCACCACCACCAGCATAATCCGCCACAAGGCATCCAAGCACCCTAGTAAGTGGGCCGAAAGCCTGGGTCCACACTCTGTGTCTGAGGGTCCCACCACTGCCTCCACTTCCCCTGTGTTATGCACTGCAGGCCAATCCCCTGTTGAAGGCGCAGGCCCGGATGCCCCTCGCCCTGCACCTGGACCTTCACATGAACCATCAGCAACAACATCCACTTCCACAGGCCATATAACTAAATGCGCAACTTTCAAAATTACTGGCCCTTGAAATGTTGCCATTTAGGCTTGTGGACAATGAGGCCTTCCGCATCCTGATGTCGGCAGCCATCCTTTGGTATGTAGTCCCCAGCCGCCACTATTTTTCACGGTGTGCCGTGCCCGCCTTACACCAGCATGTGTCCCAGAACATACTGGGAAGGTCCACCTCACCACAGACACATGGACAAGTGCTGGTGGCCAGGGACGCTACATTTCCCTGACTGCACACTGGGTGAATGTTGTGGACGCCGGGAGTGAGTCAGACCCTGGGATGGCACAGGTGCTACCCACGCCCAGGATTGCGGGCCCTACGTCGATCAGTGTTTCTGCCAGCAGCTATGTCACTGGCTCCAACCCCCACTTCTTCTCCTCCGTTGCCTCCTCCTCCACTTACACCCCCAACAGCAGTCAGCCATCAATCGCTAGCTGGAAGCAGTGTAGCACTGCTGTGGTAAGCGTCAACAGGCTGTGCTAAAGCTGATCTGCTGTGGCAGGGTGTAAGGGACCAGTCCGAGCTGTGGCTCTCGCCACCCAACCTAGAAACAGGCATGGTTGTGTCCGACAATGGCCGTAACTTGGTGGCGGCTTTGGAGCTCGGCAACCTGACATACATTCCATGCCTAGCCCACCTCTTAAACTTAGTGGTTCAGCGATTTATCAAAACCTACCCCAGTTTGCAGGAGCTACTAGTGAAGACGCACCGCTTGTGTGCTCATTTCCGCAAGTCGACAACAGCTTTAGCAGGTTTGTCAACGCTGCAGCAGCGCTTGCGGCCTCCAGCTCACCGACTGTTGTGCGACGTGAGCACGCGGTGGAACTCTATGTTCTACATGTTGGCTAGGCTTTCTGAGCAGCAGAGGGCAGTTGTGGAATACCAGCTACAACATGGTTGTCGCCTTTCCAGTCAACTGTCACTATTCACAAGCGAGGAGTGGGCATTGATGTCAGACCTATGTGAGGTTTTAAAAAACTTTGATGAATCCACACAGATGGTTAGTGGCGATAATCTATTATTATCAGCATAATCATCCCACCACTGTGTCTATTCAAACGATGCTGTTCACCATTAAAGAGGATGCTTTGAATGTGGCAGACCAGGTAATGGTGGAGGAGATGTCACAGGGTGATAGCCACGGCACACTCAGTAGTGTAGTTTTGAAGATAGATTCAATTTTATTTGAAAATCACCAACGAATTTACAGAAAATCGTCACTTTTAGTATAGGGCCAACGTTTCGGTCCACCCGGGACCTTGGTCACGGCCTACAAACATATAAAGTAAGTAAAATAAGTATATAGTTTTAGCAAAACAATAATAGTAGGGTGAACAAATAAACAACAGAAAGAAAGAAAATTATAAAGTCTGAAATAAGTCTAATTATAGGAACAAATAGACTATGGAAATAAACAGACATGTCTCATATATGTAGATAAACAAAAGGCTGATATGTATGCATATCATCATACAAAGAATATGTATAAGTCAAATGTAGACAAAATGTCTAATAGCTGTATATTTACAGCAAGTCTTAGAGGAAATATATGAGATGTGCGCTGCATAATAGATTATAATATAACATAGGTACAAGGTATAAAGGACATAATTTAAAATCAACCTATAGGATAGATATGGCGTCATGTTATAGATAGATAAAAATATGGCATCATAATATAGATAGGTATGGCATGATAAGGTAGGTAATAGAACATAGATATTGGGCATCACATGCATGGTATATCAAGGAGTCACAGTGTAACGCGGCACTATGGTCTAACCTAGTAATATTCAACATACCTCGTGTCAGACGCTAAGAGCGTGTTCGTTGGTGGCGTGGTGGAAACAAGGCCGAGGACAACAGTTTAAATAGTGTGGGGAGAGCACACATTGGCGCCTGCCAAATGACGTAACAAGCGCGAACACGTCATTGAGCCGCGACTGTGTTTGACTCCAGGTAAGGAAAAATGACGTATTGGTCACATGATCGGAAGAGAAAAGATCGCAACCCAAATAAGTGCAAATACGGGAAGTAAGTCGAGGTATAAATGTAGCGCCAGAGTGACATATGGAACATATAATTCCAAATGCAAATACTGAGTCCAGTATATGTAAGTTCTATTAAGAGCCCACCTGATATTAGTAGTGGATATAAGATATATAAGTAGCAATAATAAATGAAACCATATTGTTTTATAAATGGCAAAATTAGTTTGATTAGAAATGGATGGTACATATCTCAAATTAGTAGGGTTATATCATATATGACATGTATCATATCATACCTGCCCACCTGGGTTAGCGAGTCTAAATTAGAAAAATACAAGATATGACACATGAATATTGGCATTGACATTGTAAGATAATATTTAGGTTAACAAACATTTCAATGACACATAGTACAATGGTGTTGCAATATTTAGCAGAATAGTATACACAGTGATCTAGTAAAAATAATGGTCTAGTACAAATCACAGTAATATATCAAATTCCCAATTAAGTCCATTAGGTGTAAGTGTTGTAAGCTCATAGATCCAAAAAGACTCTCTTTTCTGTAATAAAAGTTTACGGTTACCCCCTCTCCTTGGTATGGGGACATGATCAATGACCTGAAATTGGAATTGACTTATCCTATGTTGCATCTGGAGAAAGTGGTGTGGTATAGGGAGTTCAGATTTTTTACATCTAATATCGGATTTGTGTTAGATGTGATATTAGATGTAAAAAATATAACATAGGTACAAGGTATATGTTCCATATGTCACTCTGGAGCTACATTTATACCTCGACTTACTTCCCGTATTTGCACTTTTTTGGGTTGCGATCTTTTCTCCCGATCACATGACCGGACAGTCCGATCATGTGACCGATACGTCATTTTTCCTTACCTGGAGTCAAACACAGTCGCGGCTCAATGACGTGTTCGCGCTTGTTACTCACGTCATTTGGCAGGCGCCAATGTGTGCTCTCCCCACACTATTTAAACTAGCGTCCTCGGCCTTGTTTCCACCACGCCACCAACGAACACGCTCTTAGCGTCTGACACAAGGTATGTTGAATATTACTAGTGCCGCGTTACACTGTGACTCCTTGATATACTATGCATGTGATGCCCAATATCTATGTTCTATTACCTACCTTATGATGCCATACCTATCTATATTATGACGCCATATTTATATCTATCTACAACATGACGCCAATATCTATCCTATAGGTTGATTTCAAATGATGTCCTTTATACCTTGTACCTATGTTATATAATCTATTATGCAGCGCACATCTCATATATTTCCTCTAAGACTTGCTGTAAATATACAGCTATTAGACATTTTGTCTACATTTGACTTATACATATTCTTTGTATGATGATATGCATACATATCAGCCTTTTGTTTATCTACATATATGAGACGTGTCTGTTTAATTCCATAGTCTATTTGTTCCTATAATTAGACTTATTTCAGACTTTATAATTTTCTTTCTTTCTGTTGTTTATTTGTTCACCCTACTATTATTGTTTTGCTAAAACTATATACTTATTTTACTTACTTTATATGTTTGTAGACCGTGACCAAGGTCCCAGGTGGACCGAAACGTTGGCCCTATACTAAAAGTGACGATTTTCTGTAAATTCGTTGGTGATTTTCAAATAAAATTGAATCTATCTTCAAAACTACACTACTGAGTGTGCCGTGAAATTATATATAGACCTACGTTGTGGCCTGACAGCCTCTTCACGTAGCACCCCTCATTGGATCAAAGCTATCCTCTATTAGCGGAAGTGCTATTCAGTTTAAATTGAACAGGGTGATAGCCAGACCTCCCCCAGTTCGTCTTCTCAGCGCCAATTGGGCCACGAAGAGGAGGAGGAGGAGCTGGAGACACTTGCCTCTGTTACAGAGGCTAGTACCCATGGAACTATAATTCCATCTGTTCAGCGTGGATGGGCAAAAGAGGAGGAGGAGAATGAGAGTATGGAGAGTCATCCTGAAGTTGACATCGACGTCTTGCCCGTTGGTACTCTGGCACACATGGCTGACTTCATGTTAGGCTGCCTTTCCCCCGACCCTCACGTTATACGCATTTTAGGTAACACAGATTACTGGGTGTTCACCCTTCTCGGCCCCCGCTACAAAGAGAACTTCTCATCTCTGATTCCTGTGGTGGAGAGGATGAGTAAAACCGTGCAATACCAGAAGGTACTTGTTGACAGATTGCTCAAAAATTTTCCATCTGACAATGCTGCCGCCAGACAACCTTAGTCAACCGAGGAAGGGAGACAAGAGGAACACACAGCAGTTTTAAAAGAGGCAAGGCAACACTTTCCAAGGCATGGGACACTTGTGACACCCCGCCAGCAACCTCACCTGAATCGCGGCCTAGTGCTACAAGGAGGGAAAAGTTTTGGAAGATGGTGAAGGAATACATTGCAGACCGTGTCAGCGTCCTAAATGATCCCTCAGTGCCTTACAACTACTGGGTGTCCAAGCTGGACAGGTGGCACGAGCTTGCGCTCTACGCCTTGGAGGTGCTGGCCTGCCCTGCCGCCAGCGTATTGTCTGAGCGTGTATTTAGTGCTGCTGGTGGCATTATAACAGATAATCATATCCGCTTGTCCACTGACAATGCTGACAGGTTGACTCAGATAAAAATGAACAAGGCCTGGATTGCCCCTGACTTCTGCACTCCACCAGAGGAAAGCTGAGCTAATGAGGAACAAAAACACAAATCAGGCCCGATTCACACGTCCGCATTTTAGTCCGCATCTATTCCGCAATTCTGTGGAATAGATGCGGACCCATTCATTGTGAATGGGGCCGGACTATGTGCTCTCCGCTTCCGCATTTGCGGAGCCGCGGCCCCGAAACATCCGGCCGCGGCTCCGCAAAAGATAGAGCATGTCCTATTCTTGTCCGCAGCCTGCGGAAAAGAATAGGCATCTCTATGGGGAGTGCCGGCATGGCGTGTTGCGGATCCGTAATTTGCAGATCCGCAACACACCACGGACGTTTGAATGGGGCCTTAAATGTATGTTTTATAATGTACTCAATCTACAAGATTCAGATTTTTTTTACCCCTTTCACCGAAAAAAAAGGGTATATGTTTAAATCTTGTTTTCTCATCTGCCTCCTCCTCCGACTCCTCTTCCATACAGAATATATATGCCCTCACTACAATCTTTTGTTGGGTTCGCTCGGCTTCAGGCCCTCACTCCCAATGCTTTATATCGTTTGCTCACCTGTAGGCCATCACTGCAATGTTTTATGGGGTTCGCTAGGCTTCAGGCCCTCACCTCCAATGCTTTATACCATCTGCTCACCTGTAGGCCATCACTGCAATGATTTATGGGGTTCGCTAGGCTTCAGACCCTCACCTCTATTGTTTTATATGGTCTGCTCACCTGTAGGCAATTACTGCAATGTTTTATGGGGTTCATTCATCTTCAGGCCCTCACTACAATTTTTTATTGGGTCCGCTTACCTTCAGGCCCTCAACTATAATGTTTTAGATGGTAACCAGCACGCCCTTGCTCCAAATTTTTTGAGGGTCACCAGTAGGCCATCAATGATGATAATTTTTCAAGGGTGTGTATGATGCCCTCCTTTATGTGTAATAAAGGGTGTATTGGAGTGACGGTTCCTTGTAATTTTTGCCAGCCCTTTCACTTAGTGCATAGGCTTTATGAGTGCAGCAGTGTACCTGAACAATTGTAGCACCATGTGAATGAGGTCCACCTTTATGTGATATACAGGCTGTATCAGAGTACTTCTTCCTTTTATTTTTTGGCAGCATTTGAACTGTATATACAATTGAACATCCAGGAAAGAATGTTTCGTAACAATTTTACCTCTAAAAAATTTAATTTTTTTTTGATGGGGCGGCATTTTTGGGGCGGGATTTTGTCGCTATGTAAAAGTGGTGGACAACTGAGACAATATGGTTCCCAGCTGCGACATTGAAGTCCAAGATGCACCCAGACATGGTCACCATGCTGTTTCAGATCCATTTCGGTGGTGTTTCTGTCACTTTCTGACCTTTTCCAATGGACCAGACACCCTCCCCTCATCCGAGCAGGGGGTACCTGGTTGTCTCCCATTGATCTCCATTATACTCGGGTGCTTGGCCGACCGCACGAATATCGCCATGTGTTCAGACCGAGTACCCGAAAACCCGAACACTTTGGTGCTCGCTCATCACTAGTAATTGTCTTTGGTTATTGCTAAGAACCTGTTTCCTTTATGAGATATACAGGTTTCAGTTCCCCAGTCTATATCTGGGTAGTTGAAGTCCCCCATAATAACTACCTCATTATGATCTGCTGCTTCGTCTATCTCGTTTAGTAGTTGATTTTCTGTGGACTCTGGTATATTAGGTGGTTTCTAAGAACTCCTATTAGTATTTAATTATTGTTTTTGCCTCCATTTATTTCTAACCACAGTGACTCCACATGTTCATGTCCCTCACATACCTTCTCGGACTGTGGGCCGTAGACAGGACTTTATGTAAAGGCAGATCCCTCCCCCTCTCTGATTTTGGCGATCCTTTCTAAACAGACTGTAACTCTTTACATTAACTGCCCAGTCATAGCTATCATCCAGCCATATCTCAGTTATTCCCACTATATCATAGTCCTCATCACACATCACTAATTCCAGTTCTCCAGTTTTATTAGTCAGGCTTCTGGCCTTAGTGTACATACAATTAAGAGGTTAATTTATATTTTTTTTACCCTACACCAGTGGCAGTAACAGTGACAATAATGACCCCATGACAGAGTGGGAAGGGTGGCAGCAGCAACAGTGGCAGTGACAGTAGTGGCCCCATGACAGAGTGGGGACAGTAGCAGCAGCATCAATAACAGTGACAATAATGGCCCCATGACAGAGTGAGGAGAATGGCAGAAGTGGCAGTATCAGTGACAGTAGTGGCCCCATGACAGAGTTAGGGTGGCAGAAGCAGCAGTGGCAGTAATAGTGACAATAGTGGCCCCATGATAGAGTGGGGAGGGTGGCAGCAGCAGTGACAATAGTGGGCCCATGACAGAGTGGGGAGGGAGGCAGTAGTGGCAGTAATAGTGGCCCTATAACAGAGTGGGGAGGGTGGCAGCTGCAGTGGCAGTAACAGTGTCAATAGTCACCCCATGACAGAGTGGGGAGGGTGGCAGCAGCAGTAACAGTGACAATAGTGGCCACATGACAGAGTGGAGAGGGTGGGGGAGGGGGGGCAGTAGCAGTGGCATACAGCACAAGATGGTGGTAACAGCTGTGTGATACTAAGGCCCAGTGGCATGCATATCCTTTTAAAAGTTTAACATGTCCATATCAGTAGGCCAGGAAGGCCCATTGTAGGAATGGCAGTAGAGGCATCAGGTAGGTTGCAGCATCAGAATAGTAGCAGCAACACGTGGCCAAAAGTAACAGCCTTTTGCAGACTATTCCAGTGTGCCAGAACTCTACAGTATGATGATTAATGGCAGAATTATCTATTCTGTTGCGCCAGGCACTGGTGTCTGAAAATCCTGATTGATCCTGGCCTGATTCATCTTTATGAAAGTTAGTTTCTCAACATTTTGGGAGGAAAGGCAAGTTTTCTTAGGAGTAACTACTGGCCGGGCAGGAAAGCGTTCCGATCGCAAATTCAGCCAGTTGCGGCCATACTTCAAGTTTGCATGCCCAGTAGTCCAGGCGATCTTGGATCATGGGTGACAGGGTGCAGACTAAATATGCCACCACCTGCTGGTTAAGGTTCTGCTGAATGTCCCAATGCAGCTGCTGCTGGGTGGTTTCTTCAAAAGGTGGCTGAAGGAAACTGTTCATTAGAAACGCCAGACTTCACTTGCTGCTTATGGAGCTGTTGCCGCTCCTAACCCCACCACCACCACCACCTGCCAGTTATGGCAGGGGAGTGTGAGCGCAAGGGTCGCCCCGGTCAGTCCTTTGTGAGGACCGGCAATGGTGCTCGTAGGCAGCAAGCAACCGACTACACAGCATGTCTCTATAGTAGTCCATTTTTGCAACACTCTCAGAAGGTCTAAAAATGCACCCATTTTTGACCTGTAGCGAGGGTCTAACAATGTGGGTGGCCATTAGTCATCCCTCTGCCGAATACTGACAATGCGGCTGTCACTACGCAAACATGACAGCAGGGCCGTTTTTAGACAAAATGTGTCCCTGGGCAAAATCAAAAGTGGTAATAATGTGCTAAAAACACAGTCTGACATCCAACACCCTGCACCTCTGCCGATCAAATGTTTGAGGAGACAGCACGTGTGCTGCTGTCCCATAGACATACAGCAGTAGTACAGGTGTTCACCGTCTCCTCAAACAGCTGATCGGCAGGGGTGCCGGTTGTTGGACCCCCGCCGATCTGATATTGATGACCTGAGGATAGATCATCAATATGAAAAAAGCCAGAGAACCTCTTGAAGCTACCCCTAATACTGTGCCTGTGGGAGGAGCAGAGGCACTTCATCAACGAGGCACGTCTTCACCCACAGGCGTGTGTTCTCAGGTGCTGGGGGGCGTGCTGAAGTGCCTTCGACTCGTTATTATGCATGGGCCACCATGCCCTGAGCTGTCCAGGGTCAGGGTCGACCGCTGCTCTGGGTTTGTTTCTGGCCGGGCTTGCGGGTCAGGTAGGGCTCTGACAGCTTCAGACACACTGATCCTCCTTTGATCTCCCTCCCCGCCTTGGGCTTTCCCTTACCTGCATTCGTGGCCACGCCGTCGGCTTCCTTGCATGGTGTGGCTGTTTTGTCTGTCTCTGCTGGTATCGCCACCCTGGTCTCTTGTTCGCCGTTTCTAGTGTCACTATCATGGGGTGTCTGCCTCCAGGTTTTCTGCCCTACTAACCAGGCTCCCTTAAATCCATCTGCCTAGCTCACAGCTGCCATATTATACCAGCAATGCCAGGAGGGCTACGTCTGTGGTGCTCAGTTGAGCTGGAATGTGACCCATGTGCACACGTGGCCGCCTCTCCGGTCATACTCCACCGTCTAGTGGCCAGACAGGACCAAACCATAACCTACTGACTGCAGAAGGGATTGGCGAAATTGATTAACGGTAAGTTCAGGTGGGCCGCAGCGCTCTAAGCCGGCCAACGCATCTTTACTGATGGGATGACACGGGCTCGGAGCCAGCTGCTGCCCCAGATGTATTGTCTTACTGGGCCACAGGTCAGGAGAGGTCCCACAGCTTTAAGCGTGCAGTGTCCCCCATTGCTGTCAATCTTTACATAAATGGGTCTTTACCTATACTTGCAGACATCGTAAAGCTGCTTACACAGTGCAAAATAACCGCAATCTTCCAATAGCATAGCCGTCTCGGTCATCACTGCTGGATTCAGTAACCCTGGACTTCCGACTGGCACTCCTGCCGCTGCAGTCATGGGTGGTTCTACTTCTAGCACATTACTGCTATGTAATTAACAGTTTCCAGGTCTGTCTGCTTGTGTTTTTTTTTCAGGTCATAGGTTCACTGCACTGGCTCAAAGTTAGCTTGCACAAGGAGAATTCAACAAATTTTACAATTCTGTGCATTCGCGCAAAAAAAAAATAAAAAATTAAAAAAACATAGAGGCTTTAGGCTCCTAGCAATCAATTGCAAATGGGCTTTCAATGGCATAATTGAATTAAAGCCAACATCCATTCCAGTCCATGCAGTTCCATAACCGTCAAATTCGAGGTTTACATGGGGACATCCTGGCTCCAATGCAAAAATGTTTCATTTTGCTAAACTTGCTAATGTCTGTTGCCTGTTACATCTTTCAGGCTTACGTTCATTAAATTATTAATGTCTGTTGACTGTTACATTCTTGAGGCTTACGTTTTTAATTACTAATGTCTGTTGCCTGTTTCGTTTCAGGCTTAAGTTTTTAAATACTAATGTCTGTTGCCTGTTACATTTTTCAGGCTTACGTTTTAATTTACTATTCAGGCTTGCGTTTTATTAAATTATTAATGTCTATTGCCTATTACGTTATTCAGGCTTACGTTTATTAATTACTAATGTCTGTTGCCTGTTTACTTTATTCAGGCTTACGTTTTAATTTACTATTCAGGCTTACGTTTTATTAAGTTATTAATGTCTGTTGCCTGTTACGTCATTCAGGCTTACGTTTATTAATTTCTAATGTCTGATACCTGTTTATGTTATTCAGGTTTACGTTTATTAATTACTAATGGCTGTTGCCTGTTTACGTTATTCAGGCTTACGTTTATTAACCCCTTAAGGACGAAGGGCGTACATGTACGCCCTTGCGTCCTGGTACTTAAGGACCAAGGGTGTACATGTACGCCCTGTGAATTTCCGATCACCGCTGCGCACGTGGCGGTGATCGGAACAAGATGCCTGCTGAAATCAATCAGCAGGCATCTTGGCACAATGCCCAGGGGGGTCCTGTGACCCCCCCATGTCGGTGATCGCAGAAAACCGCAGGTCAATTCAGACCTGCGGTTTTCTGCGGTTCCGGTCATTCGGGTCTCAGGTGACCCGATAACCCGGAACAGGATGGTGATCAGTGGTGCTATAATGCACCACCAATCACCATCCTTGCCGTTGGCCAGAAATCGCCCTGATTGGCTGTGCAGGGGGGCGGCGGCAGACGCTAACCGCCGGAGCTTCTCCCCCCTGCACACTGCCTGTCCTCACGCCGTTGGATCCAGACGCCCGTCGCCCAGCCGGACCCATCGCACCCCAGGAGGACCCCAGGAAGACCCCATCCCACCCAGCAGACCCCGATCAGCCCCAGCAGCTCACCCAGCCACCGACAGCCCCAGCCATCCACAGCCCCAGACACCAGTGTTCCAGCCCCAGCCAGCCCCAGCAGCAGCAGCAGCAGCATCTGAGTAAGTGCACCTGGGTGTCTGGGGTCCACAGCACTTAGTTGTGTGACCCTAGACCCCCAGGGGTGCAATCTCTCCCCCACCCCACCACCACCACCACCACATTTTTTTGTGGGGCTTTTTTTTTGCGTGCGCTGACTGTGGTCGGCGCTCTTAGCGACCGGCCACTGTTAGTGCATCGCTCACCCCACTGCTGATCACCGCTATCAGCTAGTCAGGCAGTTTTTTATTTTTTACACTTTTCCTTTTTTTTTAGTTAGGTTTTTTTTTTTAGTTAGTTTAGTGCGCGAACACCTGGCCCCACACACACGCACACTTGAATAAAGTTTTGTTTACACACACGCACACACACACGCACAACACACACACCCATGGACCGCCGGCTGTTCACGGTGGAGGAGGCATACGCCCAGATGCTCTCCGACACCAAGAGCGCCAGTGAGGATGAGGATGACCCCACATTCCTCCTGTCATCCGCATCCTCCTCATCATCATCTGATGATGATGAGCCCCCAAGGCGGCGGAGACGCTGCCAGGCGGAGCCAGGGTCCCCACATGCTAGGGACCCCGTGGCCAGCACTAGTACGAGCAGCCCTGGGACTCGTACTAGTTTTCCGGCCCCCCAGCCAAGTGCACCTGAGCCCCCTTCAGGTGAACGAGTCTGGTGCATCCCAGTGGACTATCAGCCTGCGATTCCTGAATTTGTTGGCAATCCAGGAATCCAGATTCCCACAGTGGGATTTACTGAAATAGACTATTTTAGTTTTTTTCAGTAACCCACTTGTGAATCTGATGGTGGAGCAGACGAATCTGTACGCCCAACAGTTCGTCGCTCAGCACCCAGGCTCTTTTGGCCAAGCCCGGTGGCTGGACGCCAGTCAGTGCAGCCGAAATGAGGACATTTTGGGGCCTCGTGCTGCACATGGGCCTGGTCAAAAAACCAAGTGCCAGGCATTACTGGAGTGGGGACGTCCTTTACCAGACCCCACTGTACAGTATGGCTATGGCACATACCGGTTTGAGGCCATACGGAAATGTCTGCATTATGCAAATAATGCAGCATGTCCCCCGAGGTGATCCTGCCTATGACCGGCTGTACAAGATACGGCCGATCATAGATCACTTTGGGGCCGCATTTGCGCAGGCCTACGTACCTGGAAGGGAGGTCGCGGTTGATGAGTCTCTCGTTGCTTTCAAGGGAGACTCATTTTCCGTCAATACATTCCCAGCAAGCGAGCGAGGTATGGCGTGAAACTATACAAAATTTGTGAGAGTACCTCAGGGTACACTTACAAATTTCGTGTTTACGAGGGACGAGATTCCCGTATTCAACCCCAGAATGTCCCCCACTCTGGGTGTTAGCGGGAAACTTGTGTGGGACCTTGTGCACCCACTGCTGGATAAGGGTTACCACCTGTACGTGGATAACTTTTATACCAGTATTCCCTTGTTCCAGGCCCTCTCCGCCAGATCCACGTTCGCTTGTGGGACCGTGCGGAAAAATCATCGCGGCCTCCCTACCCACCCCTCCAGGTACCTATCCCCAGGGGTGAGACCCGTGCCCTTACCAGCGACAACCTGTTGCTGGTCAGATATAAGGACAAGAGGGATGTCCTTATGCTGACCACAATCCATGGTAATGGCATCACCCCAGTCTCTGTGCGAGGAACCGCGGCAACGGTCCTCAAACCCGATTGTATCGTCGACTACAATCGGTATATGGAGTGGAGTTGATCTATCTGATCAAGTCCTCACACCATATAATGCCATGCGCAAAACCCGGGCATGGTACAAAAAGTTGCGGTCTACTTGGTACAGGTTGCCATGTACAACGCTTTAGTACTATCCCGATGCGCTGGCAGCACAGGGACTTTCCTCCAGTTCTATGAGGCAGTCCTCAAGGACCTGATCTTTTCAGACCGGGAAAGAGCAGGTCGGAGTACCTCGGAATTGGAGGCACCCGGGTCGTCCCTGGCCAACATTTTCCAGGTGTGGTCCCCCATACTGGAAAAAGGGACGATCCCAAAAAAGTGCAGAGTGTGTCGCAAGAGGGGGATCCAGAAATACACCACCACTCAGTGTGACACGTGCCCCGATCATCCGGGCCTCTGCATTGACGGTTGCTTCAGGGAGTATCACACTTCCATGGAGTACTAAATTATTATAATTCCCTACAGTCCCCTAGAAAAAACATAACATTATGGCTCTCAGACTTTGGAAACACGGAAACAACTTTTTTTTTTCCATAAATTATTTTATTGTATATAAGTTTTTTTTAAAATGTTGTTTTAGTGTATCCAAAGTCTGGGAGCCATACATATTAGGCATCGTCGCGTCCGTAACAATCTTATGTATAATAATAAAATATTACCTAACCCCTCAGATAAACACCCTTTTAAAAAAAAAAAAAAAAAACATGTTAAAAAAAAAAAATTGTCACCTTAGATCCCAGAAATTATAATAGCACGTCATAAAAAAAATCAAATGCCCCCCCCAAATAGAGCCAATCAAACTGCCATCTCATCCCGCAAAAAATTAGCCCCTAGATAAGACAGTCTCCCAAAAAAAAATAAAAAAATTATGGCTTCCAGTATGTGGAGGTACAAATTTTTTTTTTTTTTCCAAAGTTGGTTAATGATGTCATGCTGAAGCCAACTTTTATAAAAGTAGTCATATTAGGTATTGCCACGTCCGTAATAATGTGCTCTATAAAAATAACATTTGACCTAACCCCTCAAATAAACGCTGTCAAAAAAAAAAAAAAAAAAAGTTAAAAATAGCCATTTTTTTTGTTACCTTACATCATAAAAAGTGTAATAGTGTGCGATCAAAAAGTCATATGCCCCCCAAAATAGTGCCAATAAAACCGCCATCTCCTCACGCAAAAAATGAGCCCTTACATTAGATAGTTACCACAACAACAAAAAAAAAATAGATCCCAGGCTATGGAGATAGTAAAATTAGTTTATATTTCTTCCTAAAATGATAAAATAGTGTAAAATCTAAATACATAAAAAAAAGTTGACATATTAGGTATCTACGCATCCGTAATACTCTGCCCTACAAAAATAACATTAAACCCAGCCTCTCGGGTGAACGGCGTTCAAAAAATAAAATAAAAACGGTGCCAAAACAACCATGTTTTGGCAAATTTCCGTTTTAATCCATATTTTCCGGTAATAAAGCAAGGGTTAACAGTCAAACAAAACTAAATAGTTATTGCCCTGATTCTGTAGTTTTCAGAAACACCCCTTATGTGGTCGTAAACTGCTGTATAGCCACAATGCAGGGCATAGAACGAAGGGAACGCCACATGGTTTCTGGAAGGCAGATTTTTATTTTTATACCATGTCCCATTAGAAGCCCCCTGATGTAGCCTAGACTAGAAACTCCAAAAAGTGACCCCATCTAAAAACTACACCCCTCAAGGTATTCAAAATTACTTTACCAACTTTGTTAACCCTTTAGGTGTTCCACAAAACTTAATGGCGAATTTAGAAAGAATTTTAGAATTTCCATTTTTGTTATCTTGCCTCAAAAAAGTGTAATATAGAGCAACCAAAAATCATATTTACCCTAAAATAGTCCAAAACAACAACCACCATATCCTGTAGTTTCCTAGATGGGGTCACTTTTATGGAGTTTCTACTCAAGGGGTGCAGCAGGGGGCTTGAAAGGGTACATGGTGTAAATAAACCAGTCCTGCAAAATCTGCCTTCCAAAAACCATATGGCGTTCCCCTTCTTCAATGTCCTCCCGTTTGGCCAAACAGTAGTTTAGGACCACATATGGGGTGTTTCTACAAACTAGAGAAACAGGGCAACCCACATTGAGTTTTGTTTGGCAGGTAACCCTTACTTTATTACTGGAAAAAATGGATTATAATGGAAAATTTTCCAAAAATCGAAATTCCAAAATTGTTTCTCCATCTTCCATGAACTGTTGTGGAACACCTAAAGGGTTAACAGAGTTTGTAAACCCAGCTTTGAATACCTTGAGGGTGTACTTTCTTAGATGGAGTCACTTTTTGGAATTTCTATGCTAGGGTGCATCAGGGGGCTTGCAATAGGACATGGTGTTAAAAAAACCAGTCCCGCAAAATCTGCCATTCAAAACCCATATGGCGTTCCCCTCCTTCAATGTCCTCCCGTTTGGCCAAACAGTAGTTTAGGACCACATATGGGGTGTTTCTACAAACTAGAGAAACAGGGCAACCCACATTGAGTTTTGTTTGGCAGGTAACCCTTACTTTATTACTGGAAAAATGGATTATAATGGAAAATTTTCCAAAAATCGAAATTCCAAAATTGTTTCTCCATCTTCCATGAACTGTTGTGGAACACCTAAAGGGTTAACAGAGTTTGTAAACCCAGCTTTGAATACCTTGAGGGGTGTACTTTCTTAGATGGAGTCACTTTTTTGGAATTTCTATGCTAGGGTGCATCAGGGGGCTTGCAATAGGACATGGTGTTAAAAAACCAGTCCCGCAAAATCTGCCATTCAAAACCCATATGGCGTTCCCCTCCTTCAATGTCCTCCCGTTTGGCCAAACAGTAGTTTAGGACCACATATGGGGTGTTTCTACAAACTAGAGAAACAGGGCAACCCACATTGAGTTTTGTTTGGCAGGTAACCCTTACTTTATTACTGGAAAAAATGGATTATAATGGAAAATTTTCCAAAAATCGAAATTCCAAAATTGTTTCTCCATCTTCCATGAACTGTTGTGGAACACCTAAAGGGTTAACAGAGTTTGTAAACCCAGCTTTGAATACCTTGAGGGGTGTACTTTCTTAGATGGAGTCACTTTTTGGAATTTCTATGCTAGGGTGCATCAGGGGGCTTGCAATAGGACATGGTGTTAAAAAACCAGTCCCGCAAAATCTGCCATTCAAAACCCATATGGCGTTCCCCTCCTTCAATGTCCTCCCGTTTGGCCAAACAGTAGTTTAGGACCACATATGGGGTGTTTCTACAAACTAGAGAAACAGGGCAACCCACATTGAGTTTTGTTTGGCAGGTAACCCTTACTTTATTACTGGAAAAAATGGATTATAATGGAAAATTTTCCAAAAATCGAAATTCAGAAATTTTATCTCCATTTTCCATGAACTGTTGTGAAACACCCAAAGGGTTAACAAAGTTTGTACAATCAGTTTTGAATACCTTGAGGGGTGTAGTTTCTAAAATGGCGTCATTTTGGGTGGTTTCTATTATGTAAGCCTCACAAAGTGACCTCAAACCTGGACTGGTCCATAAAAAGTGGGATTTGGAAAATTTCTGAAAAATTTCAAAATTTGCTTCCAAACTTCTAAGGTATGTAACATCCCCAAAAAATAAAATAGCATTTCCCAAATACTCCAAACCTGAAGTAGACATATGGGGAATGTAAAGTCATCACTTTTTTGGGGGGTATTACTATGTATCATAGAAGTGGAGAAACTGAAACTTTAAAATTTGCTAAATTTTGCAAATTTTTGGGTAAAATTTGTATTTTTTATGCAAAAAAATAAACTTTTTTGACCCAATTTTAGTAGTGTCATGAAGTACAATATGTGACGAAAAAACAATCTCAGAACGGCCTAGGTAAGTAAAAGCGTTTTAAAGTTATTCACACTTAAAATGACAGTGGTCAGATTTTGAAAAAATGGCCTGGTCCTAAGGTGAAAATGAGCCCGGTCCTTAAGGGGTTAATTATTAATGTCTGTTGCCTGTTTACCTTATTCAGGCTTACGTTTATTAATTTCTAATGCCTGCTGCCTGTTTACGTTATTCAAGCTTACGTTTATTAATTGCTAATGTCTGTTGCCTGTTACATTATTCAGGCTTATGTTTATTAATAACTAATGTCTGTTTCCTGTTTACGCTATTCAGGCTTACGTTTATTAATTTCTAATGTATGTTGCTCTTTACGTTATTCAGGCTTATGTTTATTAATTACTAATGTCTGTTGCCTGTTTACGTTATTCAGGCTTACGTTTATTAATTTATAATGTCTGTTGCCTGTTTACGTTATTCAGGCTTACGTTTATTAATTTCTAATGTCTGTTGCCTGTTTCATTACCCAGGGTTATGTGTATTATCTGTCATCCTCCTGTACAATTCAGGCCCGGTGCCCGTTTTGTTTTCTCATTTTTAGTTTACCTTTTAGTTCGCATCCGGGTGTCGTCATTGTAGTAGGAGTTTGCATCCTCCTTTGGCGGGAGTCTTTCATTGCGGAGAATTCTGTTGCTCTTCGCAGTTTGGCTTTGGGATATACATGCCAATAAAGTTCTTTCCTATACTACACGGCTCGGTTTTTGCCCCCTTATAGTCCTACCCACGGCAATGGCAAAAAGTGAACCATCAGCCATTCAGTCAGGTCAGCTAAGACACAGCCAGTTAGGTTAGGTTAGTCTTGGTGTTATCTCCCTAGGGTTTCCAGGCATCCCCTTGGCCGTAGCCATGACCACAAATAATAATAACAACCCTACAGTACTCTAGTAGTAATAATATAACCATAATGCTCCTAGTGGCTCTAATGTCCCCCTGTAGTGCCCCCCACTAGTTCCAATACATAATGCTCCCTCCCATAGTGCCAGTGTATATATATATTTATATATATATATATATAAAATGTTCCCCCATAGTGCCAGTATATAATGCTCCTCCATTCTTCCCCAGTAGGGCCAAGTACATAGTATATAGTGCAGGAGGTTGCAGGAGTGCAGGTGGTTGCATTGATGTAATTGCAGGTTGCATTGATGTAATTCCTCACAGGCTTGAGGCCTAGCGGCCTGAGGCTTGTGAAGTTGGACGGCCATGAGTGTGGCCCCCTTTATGGGTAGAGAAGTGGCGCCCTTGGCGGATAACTACCCTCCCCTATCCATTATCCCGGCCCTAATTCAAAGCACATTATCGCAAGAGGTATAACAGGACAGGACTATAACTCCCAGCATGTCTAAGCCATTATTATTTTATATCAGAGCACATTACAGGGGGACATATAAGAGGATGGGACTACAACTCCCAGCATGTCCAAGCCGTTATTATGTAATGTCAGAGTACATTACAAGAGGAAGTATAAGAGAGGACTACAACTCCCAGCATCTCCAAACCGTTATGTAATATCAGAGTACATTACAAGAGGAAGTATTATAGAAGACTACAACTCCCAGCATGTCCAAGCAGTTATTATGTAATAAATAGATAATTAGGGGGCACACCCACTATTTGGAATAAACTGTTGGTATAATAACATAAAATTTAATGTAGAACTATCATAAACACACATAAAACCAATTGCGCAAAATCGTACAAAACCTACTACGATGACCATCCCCAGCTCCACCTTTAAGAAGTCTGTCAGCCCGGGTTCAATGTATTTACATTTTGATTCTATCCGATTTGGTAAAATACATAAGTTTTTACTTTCACATTTTTACTTTTATTTTCATATTTTTATTACATTTTTATATATACATTTTTTATATACATATTTTTAACAAATTTATTGTATAATGTATTATGGCGGAGAGCGTATATAATTGCGATTAAGCTTAAATTGCTGACAATAACCATCTTGGATCCCAATCCTGTGGACCCTTATCCATTCCAACAAAGTTCGTGCCACAGCTTATGATATACTCAATCAACTACACAGCTATAAAAGACGCACAAATCCACAGTATTGCCACCCACTGAAGAAGGGGGCTGACCCCCGAAACGCGTTTGGGCAGTGTGCAATATCGTCTTTGTGGAGTTATCTTCTGGCCAGAAGCATATGTACAGATAACTTTATTATTCAAACAGACGCTCCAACACACAGGATTCTAGGACCCTGCGGCCACCGCCTCTCATCCCCGGCAACAAAGCGCCTCCTAACCCCGACAAAGTCACGTGGGACGCCACGCTAGACGGACACCATGTGGGACGCCATTGGTGTCAGGGGACGCCTCAGCAAGAGGAGCAAGTGGGACGCGCGAGGAGGAAGGTAGGTGGAACTGACTGTTTGCCCATTACTGGCGCAAGGTTCAACGGAGGAGCGCCTGTACCTTGGACGATCAGGTCTGTGTCTGCATGTTATGCTCCCCATAAGAGCGATGAAGTTCGGCTCGAACATTGAGCACGTGTGATCACATAGTGACCCTCTCCAAGAGGGCCCTCTTATTGCATTTATACATCTGTACCCCCCACGGTGTCCTCCATAGGATCACATCGGTGGAGCTTTTTAAACTTTCGAATGAACTCTCTTACTTCATCACAGGCTTGGGCTCAACCATTTTGTTGTTAGCTCGACCCTAAGTCAACATCATCTGAGTTCAAGGACTTGTGCTATCTATTTTATTTTTACAGGTTCTGCGCGGTTCACTGCTATTTTTCTTTTCCAGGTTTTGCACGATTTTGCGCAATTGGTTTTATGTGTGTTTATGATAGTTCTACATTAAATTTTATGTTATTATACCAACAGTTTATTCCAAATAGTGGGTGTGCCCCCTAATTATCTATTTATTCCAGGTCTCTTTTTTTCTAAATCCAGGGTGAGATTCGTAGGGTGAGCACCCTTCTCATTTATCACCTGCGGGGTGTAGCCGCTTTTTTGCTGTACTACAGTTATTATGTAATATCAGAGTACATTATAAGAGGAGGTTTAAGAGGAGAGGACTACAACTCCCAGCATTTCCAGTGTGTTGTAATGTACCCTGATATTACATAATAATGGCCTTGACATTACCTCATCTTGTAATGTACTCTTTTATTACATAACAGGAGGTATAAAAGGAGAGGACTACAACTCCCAGCATTGTCATGGCACTTACATTGAATCCATCCTTCTTTAATTCTTCCCATGCATCGCTTCTTCTTCATTACTTTACTGCACTTTACTGAGCTCCGCCTCCTGTTCTGGTCACATGATGGTGAGGTCATCGCAGTCCTTCATCCCCCTCTTCTCTACTGAGCTCCACCTCCTACAGCTCCACTAGTAGAGTGCTGCTGGTGTCCGGAGCTGTCAGCAACAGGGTAATGATTTGTTTTAGTTGTTCAGAGAGGGGACTGTACACTGCATTGTAAAGTGCAGCTGTTCAGCTGTCCGACCGGTCTGCATCCACGAATGTTCATTTGAACAGCAGCACTGAAGCCCCTTAGACAATGGGGGCCCATTCCTCAACTAATGCCATCCCTGCATGACAGCATGCATCTGGCCATTTGCGCAAGGGACTCGGAGGGCCTCCCTGCCTCCATCTCCACTGCATACTGCCACAGTCTGACGGTGTCATCTTCGTCGTCCTCCTCTAGCTACTCATGCCCCTCTCCTATATCCTTGGGCAGATAAACCACCCAGGTTTGTACAAAATTCCTGGGCATTTATCTCCTCCTCCTCCTTTTCCAGTTCATCTTCCTCAGGGCTTAGGTGGCTGTAAGACGTAAGTGCTAGGGATCGACCGATATTGATTTTTTAGAATGATACCGATAATCTGTGCATTTTCATTTTTGAAAAATAACTATTAGCCCCCTTATCAACTAGAGCCATTGATCTATTTACCCTAATAGAGCTCTATTAGGGTGAATAGAAGCTCACACTCTCCCTGCTGCCCTGTGCATAGTACTCACAGCAGCAGGGAGCTGACCATGGCAGCCAGGGCTTCAGTAGCGTCCTGACTGCCATGGTAACCGATCGGAGCCACGGGATTACACTGCTGGGGCTCCGATCAGAAGCTGCCACTGCCACCAATGAAGAGGAGGGGAGAGGGGATCCTGTAGCCACTGCCACCAATGATTTTAATATTTGGAGGGGGTTGGGGGGCACACTGCGCCACCAATTTTTTTAATACTGGGTGGTGGGGGGGATTGCGCACTGCGCCACCAATATTGTTAATACTGTGGAGGGAGGGCCCGCACTGCACCACCAATGAAGATAACTCGCCCATTAATTCAAATATAGCCACACCCGACCCTATGAGAGGTAGCTGCGATCCGCGACAGTTAACCCCTCAGGTGCGGCAGGGGTTAACTGCTGCAGATCGCAGCTACATCTCATAGAGGTCGGGTGCGGCTATATGA